>RCUC01166250.1:0-125271 GCA_003697995.1 Taxidea taxus jeffersonii
TTCTGTACTATCAGTTATAGTGTCTCCTCTTTCATTTCTGATTTTATTAATTTTGTCTTTCTCTTTCTTAATCTTGCCAAAGGTTTGTCAATTTTATCATTTTTTTAAAATCTCTTAGTTTCATGGATTGTTTCTATTGTTTTTCTGGTCTCTATTTCATTTTTTTCTGCTCTGCTGCTCTGATCTTTATTTCCATCTCTCTGCTAATTTGGAGTTTAACTTATCTTTATTTTTCTAATTTCTTAAGGTGTAGTTGAGTTATTTATCTGAAATTTTTCTTTTTCTTAATATAGGCACTTATCACTATAATCTTCCCTCTTAAAACTGTTTTTGGAGCATCCCATAGGTTTATTACATTGAGTTTCCATTTTCATTTATTTCTATTTATTTTTTATTTCCTTTTTGAGTCCTTCTTTGGCCCATTGGTTGCTCAAAGATGTGTTGCTTAATTTTTATATATTTATCAGTTTTTCAGCTTTAATCCTGTAATTGATTTCTTGGTTCATATCTTCATGGTCAGAAAAGATACTTGGTATTAACTTAGTGTTTTTAAATTTGCTACAGATTGTGTTATGACCTGATATATGATCTATCCTGCAGAATGCTCTGTGGGTGCCTGAGAAAAATGTGTCTCTTTCTGCTTTTGGATGGAATGCTCTATATATGTCTTTTAGGTCCATTTGGTGTAAAGTATGGTTCAAGTTCAATGTTTCCTTATTGATTTCCTGTCTGGATGATCTATTATTGGAAATGGGTTATTAATGTCCCCTTCTAATGTTGCATTGTTGTGTATTTCTCTCCCTTCTGACCTGTTAGTATTTGCTTGTATAGTATATTTAGGTGCTCTGAGGTTGAGTTCATATATATATTTACAACTGCTATATCTTTTTGATGAATCAATCCCTTTATCATTATATAATGACCTCCTTGTCTCTTGTTACCACTTTGGTCTAAAGTCTATTTTGTTAATATAAATATAGTTACCCCTATTCTCTTTTTGTCTCCACTTGCATGGAATATCTTCTTCCATTTCTTCACTTTGAACCTACGTCTATTCTCAAAGCTAAAGTGAGACTCTTAGAGGATACATACAGTTGGATCTTTTTTTATTCATCTAGCCAGTCTGTCTTTTGATTGAAGAATTCAATCCATTTACATTTAGAGTAAATATTAATAGGTGAAGACTTAGCTAATGCCATTCTATTGTTTTCTGGCCATTTTGTGGTTCCTTGTTTCATTCTTCTTGTCTTGTCACCTTCCTTTGTGAACTGATGATTTTCCCTAGTGGTATTCTTTGATTCCCTGCTTGTTCTCCTTTGTGAACCCACTGTAGGTTTTTGCTCTGTGGTTACTATAAGGCTTACATAAAGCATCTTAGAGATATAACAGTCTATTTTACATTGATAACAACTTAACTGTGATAACATGCAAAAACTTTACCCTTTTACCATCCTTCTTAATTTTATAGTTTTGATGTCAAAAGACTTCTTTTTGCATCATATCTTTAAAAGTTATTGTAGCTACAGTTATTTTTATACTGTTCTCCTTTCATCTTTTTACTGTATGTGGTTAATATCTACCACATCACAGAATTGGAGGATTCTGAATTTGCCTATATACTTACCTTTACCAGTATGTTTTATATATTCATATGCTTTCATGCTACTAATTAATATCCTTTCTTTTTAACTTGAAAAACTCCTGTCAGCCCTTCTTGTAAGACAGTTGTAATGGTAATGAGTTTCTTCAGCTCTTGTTTGCCTGGGGAAGTCTTTATCTCTCCTTCATTCCTGAAGAATAGCTTTGCTGAGTAAAGTATTCTTGATTGACAATTTTTTTTTTCTTTCATCACTTTAAATATAACATTACATTCTCTCCTGTCCTGTAAGATTTTTTATGAGAAATCCACTGATAGCCTTATGGGGAGTTACTTTTAAGGTACAAGTTTTTTGTGGGGGTTTTGTGGGATTTGTTTTATTTTTTTGTTTTTTGTTTTTCTGCTTTTAAGATTCTCCCTTTGTCTTTTTGTCAGTTTTATTATACTGTGTCTTAGAAAGAAGCTTTTTAAGCTGATTTTGTGGTGACCTCTGAGCTTATTTAACATGGATACCCAAATCACTCCCCAGGTGGGAGAGTTTTCAGCCATTATTTCTTTACTTGTTCTGTTCTTTTTTTATAGTTGACATATAATATTAAATTAGTTACAAGTGTACAGCATTATTTCTTTAAATAGCTTTCTTTCTTCCTTCTCCTTCTCTTCTCTTCTGGAGCTTTAATTATTCATATGGTATCCCATAATATCCCAGAGATCACATGAACTTTCTACACTCATTTTCATATTCTTGTCTTTCTACTCTTCTGCCTGATCACAGGATAGAGAGGAGGTGAAGGGGGCTGGTGAGGCATGCCAACATTAGGTGTGCTCATGGGCCACTTGGTAGGGTCTGCATGGGAGGCATTCTCAGTGACATGTGAATAGGCTTCTCTAATGGGGTCCATGATGCAGTTAGGATCTGTATTCCTTTAGTGTCCTCTGAGAGTTCTATTCCCCACTCTCCTTGCCTCTTCTTGCCTGTCAATCACATAGCTCATGATTCAGTATTCTGGATGGGGTGACAGAGAAATGGGCTCCTTTGGTAACCACCGTACAGCTGGGAAGCTGGGTGTTCACTTACTTTCTCTTTCCCATAGGAGATATCCTAAGCCAAAGAAGATTTTTCTTGGCCCTTAGCTGTGTTATCTTGGGAGAAGGAAGACATAAATAAAGTCAAACTGTTCCTCTTACCCATTCCAATGCCACCAAATTTGTAATATTTTTCTTCAGTAGAATGCTGGAACCTCTTTGGAAACTGGGATTTACACAAAGCCTCTCTCATCTGTGAGTGATTGTCTAAGAGTGTTCTCCAGGAGCTCCCAGACTATGGCCAATAAGGGCTGGAGCAGTTCATAGGCTACTGCACATTCCAAAGCTGGGTCTGAGGACTGTTTGGCAATTACCCAATGTATGACTCACCCAAATCCCTGGGGATTTGATATGGTCCTGGATCCCAGGGTTCCCTCAAAGGTATTTCTGTCCATAGACAGTTGATGAATTTTTATTATTGGGGGGGAAAAACAAAAACATGGGACATCTTAGGCTGCCATGATGCTAAAGTCACTCCTGACCATAAGATTTTAATTGGCTTTCTGTATTGATCCTCATTTAGGAAGAGAAGGTCCTGACCATACAAATATGAGTGTTTTAGTTCAGTGGCAGTTACCTACCTTGTTAAATATCAAATAAGTCTTAAGTCAAATATACATAGAAAGCATGCAAAACAGTTGTGAACAGAAAAGAAATAAGAGCAAGTAGCACAATATAAAAAGAAAATCAGAGCATGGGCTTTAAAATCAAACCTGAGATTAAATTCTACCTGTTCCAATTTATAAACTGTGTGACCTTGGACAAGTCACTTGATTCCTCAGAGTCTTATCATCCTCCTCAGCATAGGTATATATTAACACAGGATTATTGGGAAAGCAAGCAATGATATATTTCTAATTCAGATGTCAGCTGATGCTATGTTTCCTTTTCATACTATGATCTCTGGAAATGCCAGTCTCCAACTTGCTCTGAGTCTCCTTGGTGCTGAATTCCATGATTAATCTCTTGTTTCTATTAAACATTTTATCTCTTTTATATCCTGCCTCCTGTACCATTTTCTTTTCTCTTAATGGTACCACCCCATAGGAAGCACAACCCTTTCCTCTGATTTCTCCAAAGCACCACCACTCACACAAGATATTTGTGCCTAGGAGACATGAACAGAATAATAACAGACTTAAAAATAAATATTAAAAATGTGATCTATTTTCTGCTCCTAACCAACTTTCCTATTAAAATTGCTTCCTCTTACTCCCAACATTATCCCCATATCTCCTTCTCTAACTCCCAACCACCAAAGTTTCTTCTATATTTCTTTTGAAAATCCTGTAATTACCTTTTCTTCTTACTCTCAAGGACATTCTTGTTATGCTCAGAGACATTGATTTTGAGAAGAACTTGGTGGTCAGCAGTTAAAATAATATTGTTTTCTCTTAGCTACATTCCTAAAATTCCTGGAAGAGCAGACATTCAATTAGTGGTAGTTATTATCATTATGTGTATAGATCCCCTAGGTAATCACCTTGAAATACTATTCTCATTTGAATATATAAATTATTTTATGTTTCTTAAAAAGACAGTCCTGGTACTTTATGGTTGCCCTTACAAATTACCATTCCAAAGACCACAGAGAATAATTCAATGCTTTTGGTTTTTAGAGTACTGAAAAAATAACTCACTAAAATTACATTTTTACTTATGTCCTAACAAATGACATTTTTTCCCCTTGTTTTGCTTCAACAATCACTTATTTTCCTGTGCTAGATGTATTCTGCTTTGGATTTCAGAGAACCATCCTGGGCATTCTTAACCTGTATGCCTCCTCTTGCTGATACTATACCAATGACCAGGGTATATTATGTGATCTAGGCCTAGGAAATAGTACATCCACTTCCTAGCCACAGATATTGGTCAGGAGATAGACAGGTTACCAATAGCAAGTGAACCAGACCAAATGAGACTTAATTCTAGACGCTTCCAGGAAAACCAAATGTGTCTAACTCCTCTAGCTTCAAGAAAAGTTGTTGGATAACAGCTCCTAGACATCAGCCCTCACTGGGCAAATGTCTCAGTTGAAGAGACACACCTGCCTTAGGGCTTCCCAGGATAGCCTGCATTTCATAACTCATTGATGTCAGTGTTATAAAGATCCACCACTTTGCTTCAATGTGGGACACCCCAAAAGTCATCTCAGATCCTCCTTTTTGTTCTCTTTTTGGGTGATTGGTACCAACATAAAACTGAAAGTCATCTTCGAAGTCCCCAACCTTCAACATCCAATGAGTGCTTCCTATACACCATACCCTATACCAAGTGCTTTGTATTGCCTTCTTTATACCTCACTACTGACTCTAAGACAGTGACTGTTCTTATCTCCATTTTACAATTTAAAAAAATCCAGTTTAGAGATATGAAGTACATTTTCAAGGTCACACCGTGAGTAAATGTAGAAAACAAATTGAGATTGTCTTCAATCTGCTCTAGGACCCACATCCTGAGCCAATTCTTTTATAGCGCTTTCACATCAGAAAAGCCAACACATTTTTTTAACACATTCCTATTTTTAACTTTGCAACTTTACCCAGTCACTTTTGGAGAGGAATATTAATTATCTGAAGGCAATTTTTAAGTAAACGTTCTTGTTTACCACAGGAATGGAGATTCATTCAAGTTACCTCATGCATAGTTAACATGATACATATGCTAACTAATAATGGAGGCAGGGTCTCAGAATCTAGATATAGACATACAGTCAGCCCTCTTGGAAAGGCAAAATGGATATTTAGGATCCAAGAAACTCCAATCCCCACTTTATCTTGTTACTTTTCAGCTAGAGTTTGTTGTTCACTCTAGCTCTCATCAGTTAACATGGCTCAGCTCTGTCTCTATCATTTCTTTTTCCCAGCATATTTTTCCATTTATACTTCTTCTACTAACTCTTTTATTCCTTCCCCATATCTCTAAATCAAATCCTGATGGATAAAAATAATATATTGAGTAGAGCCTTTGAGTCAGACCTTCTCAAATGCTGTCAGCTGCCTGTGATTGTTGCCCTTGGGTAAGCTCAAGTCCAAGAGGGGAGGGAAGATTGGACACTGTAGGTACAGGAAATGGCCACCTATGCTTAAAGACACCCTGGCAAAGATGTCTTCAACCAGTAACCAGAGTAAAGAAGTTTGAAGAAGAAGACTGAGAGCAGGTAGGCCTCTCCAGGTTTGACCTGCCCAGTATGTTGTGGAACACTTAATGGGGATTGAGCACATATTTAATTCCTTATCACTAGGGTAAGACTTCTCACCCATTAGAAGAAATGATCTAGTTCTCTTTTTTGTAATCCTTACTTGTTGCTGTAGTTCCAAAGTGTGATATAGGTCAGGATTTCAAATGTGTTTCTTTTCTTTTCTTTTTTTTTAAGATTTTATTTATTTATTTGACAGAGAAAGAGAGAGCACAAGCAGGGGGAACGGTAGAGGGAAAGGGAGAAGCAGGCTCCCCACTGAGCAGGGAACCCGATGCAGGGCTCGATCCTAGGACCCCAGGACCATGACCTGTGCTGAAGGCAGCCACTTAACCAACTGAGCCATCGGGCACCCTTTGAATGTGTTTCTTATTTAGGCTTATAGAATATGACCATTGAAAGGGACCATGAAAGTCATCTACTCCAGGATTTTCTTCTATGGGAAGTACGATATTATGAAATAGCCTCTATTGTTTACAAATTTACTAAATGTGATCAATGTCAGAGGAATAATATAATCAGATCATTGTTTTAGGAAGATAAACTGAATAATGAGGTTAATGAGATATTGAAGGAAAAGAGACTGAAAGATGCTTTGCAATAGTTTGGAGGAAAGATATGAGTCTTACTAAGAAAGAGGCAATGTGAATGGAAAGAAACACAAACCAAAGGTGTTTGTAGTAGGTAAAAATGAGGTGTTAATGACAATGAAATAATGAAGTGGTGTGGAATGAGTGGCAAGAGTGACAGGTGCTTTGACATAAAGAAAAGTGGTGATTTTAGGGACTATGGTGCCTATACTTAAGTCAAGAAGTACAGGTGGAGCAGAGGATTTTTCTGTAGGGAAAGGATGGCATCTGACATGATTTTGAACATGTTGCATTTGAATTTTCTTCAAGTGATCCAAGTGGAACTTTCCAGAAGGAAGTATAAATCTGGGGTTGGAGCTTAGAATAGAGATTGGAACTGGTCATATACATTTGGCAGCATATGGTCTATTCTAACCTTTCCACTTTGAATATTACTTCCAATAAAGAAAACATGCCAAAAATAATGTGCACTTATTTCTTTTCTGATCTCCCAAATACAGGTTATCTCTTTTTTTAATTCCTTAAAACATACTAAATTGTTGAGAAAGAAAAAAAAAATCCCAAAAGATTACATACTGAATGATTTCATTTGTATGATATATTTGAAAAAAAAAAAGAAAATACAAAATTTTAGAAATGGGGAAAAGATTAGTTGTTGCCAGGGATTAAGCAGGGATACTGGAAGGCAGTGGGTGTAGCTATAAATTTCCATGGTGATGGAACTATTGTGTATCTTGACTGTGGTGATAGTTCCATCAACATACACTTGTGATAAAATTATATAAAACTAAACATATTCACACATTAGTACAAACAAAATCGGGGAAATTAGAATTAAGATTGATGGACTGCCCAAAGTTAATATTCTGGTTGTGATATCATACTATAGTTTTGAAGTTATTACCATTGGGGGAAACTTGGTAATGGGTATATGGGATCTCTGTATCATTTCTTGTCATGGCATGTGAATTTATAATTATCATAAAATGAAAAGTTTAATCTTTAAAAATAGTAAATCTAGATAACTTTGAAAAAATATTTTCTCCTTATCTTTCTTCCATTTGCTTCCTTGATTAGGGAACGGTCTGTGCCAAGCTCCTGGAAATAATTGAGTTTAAGGAGAAAGGAATGCCTACTGAGTCTAAGACTAATTTGATCTCATTGAGAAGGAGTGGGATAAGGAAATTTGGAGAAAAAAGAAAAAAAGAGAACAAAGGAGAGATTGAAAAGTCCTTAGCACCAGATATTTGGGACAGGAATAAAGAGAGATGATGCTTCAGGAGCCAAAGTTACATGGCACCTAAGCCATGGTCCACATACTCAACCCTCTTCAACGTGTTCACAATCTATTTATAGCCTATGTTAGTTGTCATAACCACCAGGGGCCTATGAGGGCACCCCTTGATAAACAGTTAACACCGTGTTTAGTGAATGAACAAAGTAATGCTTATCCATAACCTGATATTTTTTGGTCTTGTCCAAATTACCCCTACAGAATGTTCCAATATATTTCTAAAGCCAAAGAAAGGAAGGTAGACCCTGGACATCTAGTACACAGTGATAATTGAAAGAGGTGCTCTTCTATCTATATTTAGAGGATGATGTTAAACAGGGCCAGCTTGAGACTACCACCCTCCACCCCCAGAAACATTCAGCCCACCTACAGTATCTTTCTATTTCTTTTTTTTTTTTTTTTTATTTGATAGAGATCACAAGTAGGCAGAGAGGCAGAGAGAGAGAGGAGGAAGCAGGCTGTCCGCAAAGCAGAGAGCCCGATGCGGGGCTCGATCCCACGAACCTGGGATCATGACTGGAGCCGAAGGCAGCGGCTTTAACCCGCTGAGCCACCCAGGCGCCCCATCTTTCTATTTCTTTAACAATCATCTTAAGTCTATGGAAAGTCTGGATTTTAGTTTTCTATCATCCTCTATGTCTTTTGTTATGTAAGTCTCCTTTTAACATTAGTGAATTTATTATAAAATTGGAACTCAGTAAAGAGATTTTTATGCTGCCACACTAGTTTTTTAATATACCTCTACCTTTTATAGTGCATTAGGATAAGGATATTTTGTTTTCTGAATTTCCATTTTGGGGGATTCTACCTATCTTAAGCCACTTTCTTCTCTATAAACACCTGCCAATGAACTACACTTTCCTCTGATTTTTAATTTGATTTCCCCCATGCTAATCCATATGTATGATTATCCTAGAAATTACCTTATTTTTTTCTTATTATGAAATCTGATATGTTTTCTATTACTTCTGCACCACCAGTGTGTTCTTCCTTCCTGGTAAGCATTAGCTCCAAAATTCTACAATGCTACAACTTCTGTCTTCTTGGAGAACAAAGTCTCATCAAGGCAATTGAAGAGTTTATCAAAACCCTGCTTTCAGCAGAATAAAGCTTTCAGCAGATGTCTGGGTAGTTCAAGTTCCTTATCGCAACCAGATCATATTCCTGCACCTGTTTTATAATTTGTATGAGGAGTGCGTCATTCCCTTCCTCTAACTGCCCAACCATCCACAGTAGTGATAACGCATCTGTTTCCTTCCAGTTTACCCTTAACCAGATGTTCTCAGCTGTGTTTCCAAAATCAGGTTTATTAACTTTCTTCAGTAAAAAAACTTCTTGAGAGACAATAATATTCTCCAACCATTTCTATCAGGTACATTTTCTCTTGTAAATATTTAATGTCACTTTCACTGCTGCTTATGGTATTGATGATTCTTATGAGCACATGTGTATCAATTTGTGGTAAAATCTTTAGTTTTTTATTACTCTATGCAACACTATGTAGGTACTTATAACCATGTCAATCATGACCTTCTTATTTCTTTTTCCTCTGACAGTTAACAAATCTTCTTTCCTCTAAGGAGAAAGCTATACCACAACAGTAATTCTTGATGATATCAAAAATTTACAGAGTTCTTTGGGGACATTTCTTTCCTTTCCCCTCAATTTTCACTTTTTAGCGGCCTTTTCTAACAGGTTGCTGACACTCCTGTTTAAATATGTTCTTTTCAGGCAATTGCCCAATGAGTCAGAAGGAATGGAGTTTATAAAATGCCAAGAAAAATCATTCTCATCTAAATCATTGTTCAACTTGCTTGACAGCAAGCATACGAATTTAAATGGGGAGAAAAAATCCAATTCTTCTCATGGCTCCAAGTAATTCTGAGAAGACAAATTGCATTATATAGATGAAGCAGGAATTTTTAAATAATATTTTCATTTTTTTTAGCTACCACTCATTTTTTTCTTACCATTTTGATATATGCTTTATGAGTAACAACATCATTGCCCAAACTCCTCACAGACATTAATGATCCAGAATGATAAGTTTTTATTATAATCTCCTCTCATAACTTCTTCATATCTTTCCAAAGGTTACCTCAAAATGTTCTAGTTTAATGATTGCTTATATAAGACAGTAATTTGTAGAGTTCTGTTTGGGTTATTTGTATGCTTATTTTAAACAATGTTCAAAAGAAAAAAGGAAAACTTTTCTGTAACACTCACAATACCATGACAGGTGTTTCCTTTAATACTGTTATGGAGCAGTAGGGGTGGATATTCTAAAAAAAGAACATTGGGTACATGTGCCCCTTTGGATCACTACGTTTGTATCTTTAGGGTAAATACCCAGTAGTGCAATTGCTGGGTCATAAGGTAGCTCTATTTTCAATTTTTTGAGGAACCTCCATGCTGTTTTCCAGAGTGGTTGCAACGACATGGATGGAACTAGAGCGTATTATGCTTAGCGAAATAAGTCAACTGGAGAAAGACAACTATCACATGATCTCCCTGATATGAAGAAGTGGAGATGCAATGGGGGTGGGAGTTAAGGTGGTAGGAAAAGTAAAAATGAAACAAGATGGGATCAGGAGGGAGACAAACCAAAAGAGACTCTTAATGTCATAAAACAAACTGAGGGGGGTGGGGGGGAGAGGGGTTGGGAGAGAGTGGTGGGGTTACATTATATGTTTAAATAAAGCTTAAAAAAAAAAAAGAACATTGGTAATATTAATATAAAGGGGATCATTTGTCTCCAAAGAGGAGAATACCCTTGATGGCCAGTTTCTCCCCCAGGAAAGTCATAGTGATTAGTTGATGACAAGGAAGTCAGTAGTCTAATTGGGTCGCTAGTGTGTAACACTTTAGTGGTCCAAGTCACCTGTTCTCACATGTGGCCAAAGTGCAAGCAGAGAACAACAGAAAATAGTAAAGTACAAAGGACAGAAATAATATGAACATAACCTAATTTGCAATAAATAAATTTCAGGAAAAGCATCAAAAACAAGAGTGCAATGAAAGATTAAAAATGTACAGAAGATAAAAAAGTTGCAGAAGAAGAAAAAAGAAATAAAAGAGTGCAAAAATACTAAGGAGGGACAACAAGGCCATAGTAACTTAAGATTGAAAACATAACACTTTTTCAATTTTAATGGTCCCTTAATAGTCCAGGATAATGAGAAATAGACCAAATCAAGACAAGCGGTTCCAGTGAGGGAGGGGCAAGTACCCAGTGTTCTAACCCACAGAGTCCAAAGAGGTATAGTGCACATCAACTTGGTTCAGAAGAACTCCAGTGGCTGTAGAAATTCATTCTCTGAGGCAAAGCAAAGCAATAGAGTTTCCAAGCAGAAGTGATGTCATGGTTCCAAGGATTCAGTTCACTTGCTGTATGACTCCAAGCAGCAAGTGCAAGTTGAAGGGACAGGATCTATCTCTGTCTAGAGAGAGCTAGTCAAGAGATTCCTCTCAAAGCAAGAAAAGAGTTTCAACAGAAAAATAGAGTATAAGACAGGAATCAAGAGATGGGCAATTAGATGTCATCATTAGACAAGCACCTAGGTAAAGAACACATTCCTAGAACTCTTCTTCCAGGTTTACTAGCAACAAGATAACCTGAAAAATGACTGCTTGTGAACTCTACCTATAAGTGGTACAAAAGTTGCTTCAGCCTTGGTCAGTATAAACTGAGCATGTAAAATGAAGGTGAGAGAAAGTAGGATGAATCAATTGAGTGTGTGAAACTCCTGCATAAAGAGAATTTTTAAAGTATAAAAAGAGTATCAAGTATAAAGAGAGTACAAAGTATAAAGGAAAGAGAGTAAAAGTATAAAGAGAATTTTTTTAAATGACAGAAAAGGAACAAACTGGGTAAAAGAAAAACAATGAATTAGGACATAAGACCAAGCCAGTGACCAAATTCTATAACTAGTGAAGATTTATCACAAGGTTTTTCTTACATAAGTTTTTTTCTGGTTGCTTCAACTCATTTTTCACATGATTTAATTAGTATAAATATGAAAATTGGTAAAATTTGGAATAATTACCTATAGGTAATTAATCTGTTTATGAGCAAGTCACTATTAGTTTAAAGTTCCAGCTAAGAAAGCAAATAAGATATTGTTTATATCAGAAAATGAGTAAATAAAAGTACTTCTGCTTTTAGTAATAGTTGACTGAATGACATGGACAACTCTTCCCTGCAACAAAGTACCAAAAACTTCCAAGAGCTAACACAATATTAAGTAATTATGAGTTGGTGATCCAGAATACTGAGGTGAGAAAAGTACACAAGGCTACCTTTGCTAATTAAAAAGAGAAGACTAAGAGATTAAGATGAACTTTTGGTGAACTTCCAGGGCTGAAGGGGAAAACTCAAGGTTTTATCTTCCAGGATGGAAACGTTGGTACATAACTCAACCCATTTTGAACCAAGTCCCTTAAAGACTATATCCAACTAAAAGTTAACTAGATTAAAACCAGCACTGGAAAAGTCTTCAGAATGTCTTTTTTCATCTGGATATCTCAGGATATCTTATTCCATAAGTTTAGGTTAAGGTTATCTTAAAAGATCATCACACCCAGACACTTGGCAGGCAAATAAAATCATACCTGTTAACAAAGATAACATCATCTTAGCCCTCAAATTATTTTAGTAATTTTTCTATAAGTAATTTTTCAAACACAATGTCCAGCACAAAAAAAAGCAACTAGAAAAACAGTACAAATACAAAGATACAGGACAAACTATAAAATACCAACAGAAACAAATAGAAAATAAAAGGGCCAATAAGAAATTGAGATATTGGAAATAACAGGCACATTCTGTAAAATAATTGGGTTTTTTATGTTAAAAAATATAAGAGATGAGCTTGAAAATTTTGGCAGGAAAAGGGAAACCATAAAAAGTGACAGAATACTTTCATCAGTACATACATTTAAGAGCAGACTAGACATAGCAGAAAAGAGAATTAGTACATTTAAAGATATGTCAGGAAAAAATCTACAATTTAGTATTGAGACAAAAGGATAAAAACTATAAAAGAGATAGTACGAGACATTGAATATACTGAAAGTTTCCTAATAAAAGTTTAATTGTAGTCTCCAGTGATTAGTTTTATGTGTCATCCTCAACTTGGCTAGGCTATCACACCCAGTTACTCAAAAACACTAATGTAGGTACTACTATGAACATATTTTGTAAATATGGTAGACATCTCAATCAGTTGATTATAAGTAAAAAAAGATTATTGTCAATAATGTGGATGGACCTCAGCCAATCAGTTGAGAGGCCTTAAATCAAAACTAAGTTTCCCTTGCAGAAGAAATCTGTCTCTAGACAGCATTATCAATTCTTATCTCAGAGTTCCCAGCCTGCCAGCCTGCCCAATGGACTTCAGACTTGACAGCAACCACAAGTGCGTAAGTCAATTCCTTGAAACAAATCTTTTGTCTCTGTTTCTGTCTCTTTCTTTTTCTGTGTTTGTGTGTGTGTGTGTGTATGCATACCTACACATTTATGTGGATATTAACATTGGAAAACTATGTAAATTTTGACTATATAAAACAGTAATAATGACATATAATGTTACTGGAATTTAAAACATATTTTGAAGGAGGATTAAATATACAAAAAATATGACAACATTTATGTAAATTATAAATGGAGTATACGTGCTCTAAAATTCTTGTATTATCTAGAAGAGTAAAAGTTCTGACTAACATTAGACTTTGATAAGTCAAGAAGACATGTAAGTTCTAGAAGTAATTACTAAAATAGAAAACAAGTATATCCACTTCCAAATTTATAAGGTAAAGGTGAAAAATTGAATTTTGTTTTTAAAAATATTCAAGTGGAAAGAAAAAGAACAAAAGAAAAGAAAGGGCAGGACCAAAAAAAAAAATGCATAGACAGATGGTAGATTTAAACTTGACTATATAAGTAAGTGCATTAAATGTAACTGGATTAAAAAGCTTTTCTAACAGACAACTCCTGTTACCCTAGATTAAGGAAAAAATAAAATGTATACTGTTTAAAAAGACTTCTGAAGTATAAGAATACAGAAATGTTAAAGGATATAACAAGATACACTATGAAAACATAAACCAAAAGAAAGCTTATGTAGCATGTAAGTACCACACAAAATAAAACTTAAGGAAAAAGGCACTGGTAAAGATAAAGAAGTTCCTTTGTAATGATAAAATGTTCAATTCACCAGAAAGATATAACAATTCTAAATCATACACATCTGACAACACAACCCCAACAAAAGGCAGCAGAAGCACAAGTAAATTGGTTAAATCACCACCATGTTAGTGAATCTTAATATACCTCACACAGTATTTCAAAAAAGAGGCAGACAAAAATCAAGAAAATAGCAAATTTGAAAAACATGATTATCAAACCTGAATTAGTGGATGTTATGGAACCAAACTCAATAACTTCAGGATGCACTTTCTTTTCAAAAATACATGAAACAGCTTTAGAGAAGAATACACTAGACCAGAATGACCACCTCAATACATTTAAAAGAATTGAAATCTCAGAGTATATTCTCTGAGCACAATATAATTATGTTAGAAATTAAAAAGCAGGGGCGCCTGGGTGGCTCAGTGGGTTAAAGCCGCTGCCTTCAGCTCGGGTCATGATCCCAGGGTCGTGGGATCGAGCCCCATATCGGGCTCTCTGCTCTGCGGACAGCCCACTTCCTCCTCTCTCTCTCTGCCTCTCTGCCTATTTGTGATCTCTGTCTTTCAAATAAATAAATAAAATCTTTAAAAAAAAAGAAATTAATAAGCAGAAGATACTCTAAAAATCTTCCCATATGGTTTAATATAAGAAATATACTTTTAATTAACCAGTGGGTCACAAAAGAAATCACAAAGATAATTAGAAAATCTTTGAATTCATGGATAGCACAACTAGTATGTATCCAAACTCATGGAACTCAGAAAAGACAGAACACAAAAGGAAAACACATATGCAAATGCAAATATTAGAAAAGCCTGAAATTTAGTGAGCTAAGCTTTCAAATCTATAGATAGAAAAAGAAGAGTAAATTAAACCTAAAGAAAGTAAAAAGAAGGAAATAACAAAGTCATGACCGTAAATTATTATAACAGCAAACAAATAGAGGGACCCAAGAAAAGCCCGATTTATCAACACCTTGAGAGACTGATCATGAAGGGGAAAGGGAAAGCACAAAAATACCAGGAAAGAAGAGGACGATGTTACAGACACTAAAAATGATAATAGGAGGAAAACACAATCTTACACCAAAATTTCTCAAAATTTAGGTGAAATTGACCAATTATTAGAAAAAAACAACTTAAGAAACTGACATAAAAATAAATAGAATTTAAAATATTCCTATGAAGAAAACTTCAGGCCTAGGTAGCTTCACCAGCAAGTTATTCTAAATATTTAGGAAATAACACTAATCTTACAAGAAATCTTATAGATATCAGAAAAGAAGAATACACTCTTCAAGTAACTTTAGGAGGTCAAGATAACCTTGGTTCCAAAACTGGACAAGAAAGAAAAATTGCAGACCAATCTCACTTGTGAACAGAGATTCAAATATTCTAAATAAAATACTAGCAAATTGAATCTAGCTGTACAAAGAAATAATACAATACGACCAGCTTTGATTTGCCCCAGGAATTTGAAGTTGTTTTAACATTAGAAAATCAATGTAATTCAGTCCATTTACTAAATATTATGATGATCTGCAGAGAGGCAGAAAAAGTATCTGATGAAATTCAACATCTTATCAAGACAAATACTAGCAAGTGACAAAAAAATATCAAGCATTATATTTAATGGTAAAATATCAAACATTTATTTCTGAAACTGGGGAAGAAGGAAGGTGCTACTGTTATCTCTATTCAACATTATGCTAGAGACTTTAGCCAGTGGCAGAAGGCAAAGACAGAACAAAAGGTAAATGGATTAGAAAGAAACCAAAGTTCCATTTTTCATGGATGATGTAAATATATGTAGAAAAACCTAAAGGATTCCACTGATTATTAGGACTAATAAAGATGTAGCAAGTTTCCCTGATTCGAAATCAATATACAGTAATCAAGTGTGCTGGCAGCATCCTTCTTTACCTGGGGAGTTGCTAACTGTTCATTTGCTTTGTAATACTCTGTCAAGCTGTACGTTCACATTTTGTGCAACTTTTTTTAAACCCTTACCCATTACCAGGACCTTAAGGATGTGATACTTATCCTAATAGGATCCATCAACTCAGTAGAGAGGCAACATATATGTAGCCCTTGTATCCTGAAAAGCAGTAATACACATATGATAATAGTTAAAACCTTCTTTAATGGACACCTTCATGGACTGATTCCATTCTTATTTTAATGTTTGAGTTTCTTGTTAAAGCAACAATTTCCTGTATATCATTTACAATAGACCCTGTTAAAGTATGACAGAAGCTATCTACCCACGAAAGCATGCTACTTCCCTTTAGATATTTTTGCTTAAAAAAGACTTTTACTTAACAATTCTATGTACTTAGCTTTCAACCAAAATGATCTGTATATTCTACTTGGCTCCTGATGCACTGGTCCATATATTAGCCTTTACCCGAAGGAAAGGGTCACTCAGAAAGAAAGAACCATTTGATAAACCTATACAGCAAGATGTTGTCAGTAGAACTGAGACGTTATCTTGAAGACAAAGTATAACAATTTCTTTGCATTCACTGATCAATAGATTAAAAATAAGTTGGATATTTACAACACAAACAAGCACTCTTTGATTCACTTATTGCTGGTTGCATTGAACATTGTTGAAATCCACTGGAAGCCCAAAGAGCCATTAGCAGAGGGTGGCCGTCACAGCAGCCCTGTCATTGGGCCTAAAAGCAGAATAGAATAGCAGTATCAGACTTCATGTAGGGATACAGTTTAGAACTCTGGCAAAACTCCCATGCTCCTAGGGTACCTGCTTTCTTTTACAAAAAAACATCATGTGCTTTAAATGCCTGAACCACTTTTCATCTAAAAAATACCATACACTACTGCACAGTTATTGTAATAAACCTATATTATATGTTCATTAGACATTAAAAATACAAACACTGACATTCTTTGCCTTACCTGTTATGGCACGAGAAAGTATAAACGAGTCTGTCAAGTAACAAAAGGATTTTGTTAAACACCCCAAAACTAGTCTGTTATTATTATGCCTGTCAGGGGGAAAAAATCAGAAAACACAAATTCATATCATTTTCTATTAACAAACTAAAAATAGAGGATAAAATGTAATACCACTAGAAAAATGAATAAGTTCTTGAAAACCATCACATTTTCTAAAGGTCTAGCTTTTGGAAACTGTAACCCTGTCATTAAATTATTTCCCCAAATCCATTCACACAGTCATGTGCTGAGTCTAAGAGGAGGAGGAAAGATCATTTTTTTCCCCAAATTTGGTATCCAGCTTTCTAAAAAAAGACAAAGGCACATTTTATCATCCTGGAAGAAGTGACTTCAGTGAAGCAGATAAAGTGTCTAATAAGGCCTAATTATCTCATGTTGTGATTCTTTTTAAATCACTTTTAACCTCAGGAAGAATTTTAATTATCTTGTATAATAAAGTCTTTCCTTATTTCACCCCCTCTAGGAGAAAAGGCATATTAAACCTTATTTTTGTCAAAAGATAAGAGCAGTATTAAGTTTAAATTGATGTCATTATGAAATATTCGGTATCAGGATTACAAATTTCAACTTTAGTAATTACTCTATTGGTTACAAAAAGAGTATCATTTCACCACCAACTCCTAGAAAGAGGCCATCACTGCTCTCAGCATGCATGAGATACACCAGGGACAGTGGGGAGAGAGAAAAATTGTATTCTTTCTATTCCAGTAGAGTCTTGTGATTCCAAGGTTAAATTATTGAAGCAGTTTGGAAGGTACTTTTTAATATGATTTTCAAAAAGTTTTCTCCTAATTATCAACTCTTTAATAAACACTTCAAAGTTTCTGTGAGCTTCCCTATTGGGAAAAATATTAATTCATGAGTCTTCTTCCAAAACATTCGCTCAGTTCTCTCGTTGGGATTCAAGAACTCAAGAAGGAAATATTATGCAAGTGTCTGCATATGGAAAGACAAAGTTTCCCTTCGTCTTTTTGCTATTTCTCCTACAAATGCACTCCCTTCATGCTTGGCACATAACCTCTATCCTGCAATATGATTCTGGCGTGAGGCAGGGGCTCTTCGACTGGGGGGAGGGGAAGGGAGGCATATGGGGGAGGCACTTCCAAAACAGGATGTTAATCTCTTTCTCTCCCCTTCATTCCCAATCTATATAAAGTAACAGCAATAGTTAGCGTTGACTACCTGCTGAGAATTGTGATAAGCACTTTTCAACACATTTATCTCTTTTTTCTTTACAATAACTCTATCCCCATCTACCAATGGAGTCACTGATCCTCAGACATGTCCAGTGGCTTTCCTGAAGTTACATAACTAGTAACTGGTGGAATTTGAATGCTTCTCTGTTCCAATACAGAATCCATTTAACCACCACACCAAGTCTAACACAACCTTTTATTTCAACAGAGAGGAAGTAGCTACAATGTCAATATTCATGATACCCGGAAAAGCATGGAATTTTTCCTATACTTATATGTTTATGTAGTCATCTTCGACCCTTGCCACAGAAAGACATTTGGGTGAAACTTTAAATCACCTCATCCTAGTGCTAAAATTCATGTTGGAGAGTTACATAGATGCAGAATTCAATTATGTGGTATTTTACTGACAGAAACTCGAGTTCTCTTTGGCTTACTACAACAGAAGTCTATGTTTTATTGTGGTCAAATCCCATAGGCCATATACAGGGAGTGGAAAGAAGAAGGTCATTTGTGCATTTAGGGGCCCAAATTTTCAGGGGTTCCAACACCTCACAAATTCAGCATAGGCATCAACCTCTAACCTGGGGCCTTGGAAAGAAAGACTAGAGGGTTTTCTGAACCAGACATTATTCTGTGTCAGGCGCTATTCTCAGTATTTTACACATATTAACCCATTTCATAAAACCACTTATGATTAATCATTTATTATGATATGTAAATAATGTTGCTTTAAACAATGTTATTCAGTTTTGTACTGGGAAGTTTAAGCCACTGCTTCTTAATCTTTCTTGAACTATTAATTTGATTAGTGCACTTAACACAAAAGCTAACTTCAGACAAGTTGACCTATATAATCTGTTAAAACACAGACTGCAGGGCCCCAATCCCAGAGTGTATGATTTAATAGATCTGGGATGATGTCCAAAAATTTTCAGTTTCCCTAGGTGACATTGAGGCTATTGATATAGATAAATCAAAGGGTCTTAACTTGCAAAAGTGTGGTAAACCCCACCTAGAGAATATGGATCCTCGAAATCTCTGGGGAATGCAAGAGAATGGCATATAAGAATGGGTACAACTCTGGGGCACCTGAGTGACTCAGTCAGTTAAGCATTTACCTTTGGCTCAGGTCATGATCTCAGGGTCCTGGAATCAAGCTCCAGGTCAGGCTCCCTGCTCGTGTCTGGTGGGGAGTCTTCTCTCTCTCCCTTTGCCCCTCCCCCCTGCACTCTCTCCTCTCTCTCACTCTTTCTTATTCTTTCTTATTCTCTATCTCTCAAATAAATAAATAAAATCTTTAAAAAAAAGGAGTGTGTGCAACTCTGATTTTGATTAGAATCATAGAAAATGATGTCCCTGGGGACACCTGAGTGACTTAGTCAGTTAAGCATCCAACTCTTGATTCTGGCTCAGATCATGATCTCAGAGTTATGATGCCTGCTTCAGAGTCTCTCTCTCTCCCACTGCCCCTCTCCACTCTCTCTCTCTCTCAAAAAAAGAAAGTTTAAAAAGCAAACAAACAACAACAAAAACAAACAGAAAAACCGCTGTCCCTGGATATTTATTATAATAAGATTTCTAAAAGTCATGTAAGCAGACAAGGCTTCAGCTAAAATCATGTCGTTTTGAGTTTGCACATCTCCATGGAGGAAGAAGATGTCATGTTCTGCTTTATGTCCTTTATGCTTTTCTGAAAAGAAAACTTCAATATTTTAGTGCAACCTGATTTAGAGCCACCTGGATGGAGAGAAATGAGAAGGCATCCAGGAAGAGATCTCACAGGCAATCCATCTCTCTGGCTGGAGGGATACTGAGATCATGATGAGAGATGGGCCCCCTGAAAACAAGCCCTAGGAAGGCACTGACTAGCCAACCTCATAACCTGTGTGAGGTGGATACACGCAGAATAAGGACACCACCCCTCAACTCTGGTCTGCTTCCGACTTTGCAATCTGAGAAGGCAGAACATGACATTGTGATCGGTATCCCATTCCTCTTCCTCCATGGGTAATATTGCTTAGGATCCCTTCAGTGCCAGAGTCAATTTCAAGGGCCTCTACAGAACATGATTGTATCTGGGGTCTTTCAAGTTCCAACCATGAGATTGCTTTGTACGACATTTTTCTAACATAAATTGTTACATGTTTTGGTTTCTGCTGCTGATTCTCACCGCCTTTACTAAATTTGTTATTTTAAAAGCCCCATTTTAACAGCAAATGAGCAATTCAATTCTGTCTTCCATGCAGGGAGATAGTTATCATTATACCAAAAGCTGATCTCTTCCTATTCTCTTAAGACTATGTTGGATTGGGAAAGGCCATCAGTTACTCCCTCCTCTCCATTCCTTCCATCTGAAAAGGACCTGGCACGGACAAAGCCAGACGGTCATCAACAAGCACAGTACCTCCTCACTAAACTCCAATATGTAATAAACCTCTTTAAGAAAAAGAAGCTGCTCCCTGAGAGTCTCTCTGAGTGAGTGTCCCTCCATCTCCAAGCATTTCTATAAGAAAAGGAGACAGCAGGATACAAGCCATGAGGTGGCAAGGAGGAAACAGGCTGTGCTAGCAATTCTCCCATTATCATTTCATTTACTCTTTCAGTAAATGGTTATCAGAGGTCACTCGATATATAATCAGTGTACATACCAGTATACGAAGACAGTGCTGGACCCTGGAAGTGCACAAGGGAAAAGAGACACACAGTCCCCACATCTGCCTTATATTCCAACAGGAAAACGAGATATTAAACAACTACGTGCAGTATTAACTAATTGTGGTGCAATTAGTTTTGGGGGGCACTGTTACAGTCTGAGTAGCTGAGCTGGTCCTGAGCACCAGAAATGCTTCCCTGAGGAACTGACTCCTACACCAAGTCCTAATGGAGGAGTGGAGTTCTCTCATAGGAGGGATACAAGCAGGGCAAAGACCCAAAGGCCCAAATGTGGGAGCATATTGGGGTATTTGGGGAACTAGCAGAGGGCTGTGTAAATGAGATAAAGACAGCAAGATATCCAAGAGAGATGGGGTTCCTGGGAGTTCAGGTGGGGCGATCACGAGCCCACAATCGAATGTGAAACCTATCCAAGCATCAAGGACGTTGTCCAGAATAATCAAAGTGCTGTCCTCTGATCCACTTTTTTAATCCAAATCGTCTCGTGGAGTGCTTGGCAGAAGAAGATGTTCAATGAATGTCAGTTGAATAATGAATAAATTAATCAGAAATGTAAGCATGTGTGTAAAATCTATCTTTCACATATTGGAATCTGTGCTCTGGTCCATTTGCTGCAATATTGCAAAATCATATAAGTGTCTGGGTTTCTTGAATTTGAAAAGGCAGCCTAAAATAATTATTGAATTCTGAGCCACTATTCTCTCCAGTTATTTCCCACTGTAGCATATGCACTCTTAACCAGCACTTCTGGTTCTCTGTCCAAATGAAAGAAGAATACTTTCAAAAGACATATTGGAGCATTTATAACATATTTGACACCATAAAATCCTAGAATTTTTATTTATAAGAGCCAGAGGTGATAATGATATCAGAAGCAGCTGAAAACAATATGGACAATAGAATGAAAGACCTTCTCCCTGAAAAATTTTTCCACTCTTTACATTTTTTTTATATCTGTCCCCATCTCTGAATGTGTTCAGCCAAAAACCTCAAAATTTAAAAGCAAGATGGACTTTTTAACCAGTTGATATTTTCTCATTCTCCCTATTCACATTTATATTCATCCATTTATATTTACTGAGCTGTTACCATCTATCAGGCACCATGCTAAACGCAAGGAAAACAAAAGTGGGTGTAACATATTCTTTACTGTTAACAGTGTTAGAAGGAGCTGATAGACAAAAGGTATTGAAATATCTCAGGCAGAAAATTTAGGCCTGGGGCAGAGGAGACACCCCAGAAGGAATGGTCAGTTCTATATGTGGGGGGAGAGGGGGTGGCGGTGAGACAGAAAAACTGTTACATGGAGGTACAGACAGGAAAGGCTCATAGGTGACATTTTCCTAGGTGTTGCAAATGATCACTCTACAACCAAGGGACATAGAGAGGTAGCATTCCAGGCAGAAGGAGCAAATGCAAAAGGAGCTGGAGTACTCCCAAGAGCTCCCTGAAGCTTAGTAGAGAAGAGTGCAGTGTTTAAGGTAGGAATACTTGTTCCTGTCTCATCAGAAGCACATTGTATCGAGGAAAGGGCAGCTACTGCAGATTCTTAAGCAGGGGAATGATAGAGCAAAGAGTTTTATTTCCAAAAAGTCTCTCTGGTAGCTGTGTAAGGAGTGGGTTGGGTGGAAGTTAAGACTGAAGACGATTTTCTAGGCATGAAATATTACCAAGCTAGTAATGATAGAATTAAGATAGCTTCATGAAAATATTGGTCTAAAATAAAAGGACAGTTGATGCAACTTTCACCCTATTAACACATTAGTACTTTTGTATAGGATTATTCAAGGGTATGGTTGGCTAGACGTAGAGGTCATCTAACTTGGTCCCCTAATTTGCTGAAGAATCTGAGACCCAGAGAAGTTAAGGTCTCAGAGGTAAGCAAAGTGAGTAGGCTGAGGTATCTTCAGTTTGGGCCAGCTTTCCTGAAGGCAACTGTCTCTTCATCTCTCCCTACTTTATTAATCAATTAGTACCAGCTGCCAAATACCACTACTAAGATTCCATTCTAAGGAACTATGCAAGAATCTGTTTATAATACAAACCAGCATTTCAATTTATATTTTGTACACTCACTTGTTATATTATATTGTGCTTCCCTAAAATTATTTTTTAAACTTTGGAAGTGCTCTTTTCTGTAAGACCCAATGAACAAGGACCATACAGAAGGCAGTGATCGTTAACATTTATAATGCTCATTCATACTCATCTTTCATTTCTTGCTTTGTGGTGATCTAAGGAAGTCTTTTGCTTTACAAAAATTGTAAGCCTGGGGTGCCTGGGTGGCTCAGTCAGCTAAGCAACCAACTCTTAATTTAGCTTCAGCTCATGATCTTGGGGTCATGAGACTGAGCCCCGCCATGGACTCCTCACTCAGCATGGAGTCTGCTTGAGTTTTTCTCTCCCTCTCCTGTTGCTCCTCCCCCACTCTCTAAAATAAATATATATATATTTTTTAAATGATAGGCCTCTCTTTGAAATCCAGTTCTGCCATTTGCTAACCTTGTTATCTTTGGTAAGTACTCAATCTCTCTGCGCTTCAATAAAATAGGCATAATACTAGAACCCCTCTGGTAAGGTTGTGGAAGTCTTTTTTTTTTTTTTTAAGATTTTATTTATTTATTTGACAGAGAGAGAGATCACAAGTAGGCAGAGAGTCAGGCAGAGGTGGTGGGGAAGCAGTCTCCCTGCTGAGCAGAGACCTCAATGCGGGGCTCGATCCCAGGACCCTGAGATCATGACCTGAGCTGAAGGCAGCAGCTTAATCCACTGAGCCACCCAGGCGCCCTGGGTTGTGGAAGTCTTAAATGAGTTAATGTACTAGAACAGTGTGCCATATGGCAAATACTATATAAGTGATAGCATTTGTCATCATGGATAAAAAAAATTTTCACTAGCCATGGGATGGTCCAAAATGGGACCCTAACAAAGACAGGGCTAGCTTTGTATTTCACCAGAGGTTTTTTTCTGGCTGTTTTCAACCTCCCATGAGTCTATTAGGATGTTTCATATGACCAAATTAAATTTGGATGAGGTGATTCTCCCACTCTCTTTGTTTGTGATTATTTTCTTCTGACTTCCTGACTCTTCAAGTGTTATCTCTTCTCATTAAGGAAATAGTGTTGTACTATTTGCAAGTACTAAACTTACCTGAAAATATCACAAACTCTACTGAATACTTACTAATGATGCAGTTGAATCTCTTCAAATAATGAGAAATCCATTCTCCTATCTCCTGAATCTGTAGCCAGCTGCTAATTTTTATTGTTCTAATAAGAGATACCCATTTGTTCAACAATAAACAGACACTGAGACATATTAGGTAGTGGAGATGAAGTTAAGAATATGGAGACATATCCTGTATTCAAGGGAATCACCATTTTTAGGGGATTTGTTCATTGCACTCCCATCCATAGAGTACCTACTGAGACCCAGGCCCTCTTCTTGGGAAAGGTGGATAGTGCTGAATGGGATCCACATAGTCCTTGCCTTCATGGAGCCCCAGCTTTAATGGGATACAGAGAACAGATAAGGAAACAAAAAGGCACACAATTACAAACCGAGAAAATGTTCTGTGGGCAAAGAACAATCTCCCGGCTCCTCCAAGGGAGCAGGTCTGTGTAAATAAGGTGAGGCGAGAAAGCCACCATAAAAAAGTAATGACCCAGGAGCCTGCCATGAAGGAACATAGGAAAAGACGATCAAAGTAGAAGGAACAGTGTAAGTGAAGGCCCCATAATAGGAACAATTTAACTCTGTCCAAGCAACAGAAGTAGCCCAGTGAGGCTGGGCAGAGGCAGCACGGCACCAGATTAGACTACAAAGACAAGCAGGGACCTGACCGACAGAACATTGTAAGCCATTCCAAGAGTATGTATGTTAGTCTTAAGGCAACAGGAAGTCATGAAAAGGTTTTAAAAGGTGATGTACAACTTACATCTTTTTTTTATTTAATTAAATTTATTTTTTTTAATTTAAACATATAATGTAACCCCACCACCCTCTCCCAACCCCCCTCCCCCCCTACCCCCCTCGGTTTGTTTTATGACATTAAGAGTCTCTTTTGGTTTGTCTCAACTTACATCTTTTTAAGGTTCCACGGGATGATACTTTAAGACTGGACTGGAGGGTTGAACAGTAATATAGATGGAACCAGGGAAAGAGCTGAGATCATCAGGCAGCCCATCCCACTGCCCACTCTAGAGCTAACACTGGCAAGGTGGAGCACAGTTGAAAGGAAGCCGAGGAATTCCGATTCATTTGCAAATAGAATGTGTGATCTCACTGATGAATTAGAAATACAGGATGGGGAATACAGCAGAATAGAGGATGATGCCCACGTCTGTGGCTCAGGCAAATAAGTAAACAAGGGTGAGAAAGATTGAGGAAGAACCGGTTTCATGAGAAAAAAAAAAAAAAATCTGTTCATTTTTTTTTTTTAAATTTGGCCTTGCACAGAGAGATCTTTTTGTAAATAAGTACCTTGTAGTGGGTAAGTCCTAATAGAGTTTCATATCAATAATCCAGAAGATTGCTTTACGCACTCTGACTCACACTGAATTAAATGCAAGGGAGGGTTGCTCTCATCCCTGGATCACTTTCTTCTCTGGGTAGTGGGCATCCATTACTAAATGTGTCTGGTAGAGTAACCCTAAGAGTGGATAATCTCCCAAAGGCACTTCGCCTGCCCTCCTACCAGCCTGAACTTGGCTTGGTACTAGCTTAAGCTGCCCAATAATGCAGCTGAATCCTTAACTAGTCTGACATTAGAACACGAAATGAATAGCCATCTTACAATACCATGTTACACTGAAATTTCAGTGTGTCTTCATAGCTATGTGGCCACCCCAAACAATTAGCCTGACTGAGGATCAGTGAACTAGGGGATCTGGAAGAAGGGTCAAGGCCCCCGGAATGATTAGCCTAACCCAGTCATGACATTCAGATTCCCTTTGCTGATAATCAGATCAGGGATGGGCATGTGATTCTACTCGAGTCAATTCCCGTGAAGGAAATACTGAGGGCTTTTGCAAAAGTGTTTTTCTTAGTCCTAAGAAGGAGATACAAGGAGAGACAAAGCCAATAGAAAGCATACAAGCTAAGCAGGAGCCTCTCCTCCTTCCTTGGATGCTGTGCTCTTCCTCAGCTTCCCGTGATCCAGGACAGACAAGTTCCTCATTGTTAAGCCAGTTTGAGCAAAGGGTTTCTCTTGCTGATGCTAAGTGTATCTCCACTAATATATATGTCCTATGACTTGGGGAAATGGTCAAATCATTGGATGTTCTACTGGGGGGGGGGGGGTGCTACTGCATTATTTTAATGCTGAGGATACCTATTTTTAAGAAACCTGTATATTCTTTCAAGAGTTTCTAAACCAAGGTGACTAGATTAAGTTTAATGACAGAAGAAAGCTGTCAAAGAATTAAAATACTTTTCAATAATGTTTTCTACAGAATTATAGAATCACTTTCAAAAGAAAAACAAGTGAAAGAAGTTCACCAATTGGGAAAATAGAAAAGTAAGAACATATTGAAGACCACATTTGAGTAAATAACCCCTGAAAAAAAAAAAATAAAAGAATTGACAATAAAGGAGGTTTTCTTTCACTCTCTTCTGTCTCTTGATTTATTATCTACCAAGTCAGATGAAAAGTAGAAATGGTACTATTGAAGTTAAGAAGGGAAAATTATTTGGAGGACACCTCTGATGTTGTGAACAGCAGGGAATTATCTGAGCATCAAAAATGTCTTTGGATGGCAGGTTATAAAGAGAAAGGACTTACTGGCCTTTTTGGTCCCCAAATCCTGAAACCCGCAAGTCACTAGAGCGGGGAGAGATTAGTATGGATCACAAGATAAACAGAGGGTATAAAAAACTATATTTTTTGTGCAGCTGAGCACTGAGGGCCCTGAGGAGAGGGAGACCTAGACCAGAAACAATGGGAGAAGGGAGAAGCCTGCCCAGTCCCCTTCCACAGTGCCATGTCAGAGCGCAGACCAGGCTCCATTCCTCCAAGGCTACATGGCTGGGAGAAAATATCAGCTCGTGCTGTGTAAGTCTGCACATTTTAGATTTGGGCCACTATAGAGCTAGTCTCTTTCCCTGGTTATTTTCAAAAATGTCAACTTAGGTATACAGATTATAGTGGTTAGAATATTTTTGGAATATTTAACCCTCTCAAAAACATAAAGTCTCAAACTTTACATCTTCCAGAAGAAAGTGAATGAACTAGGTTCCTGTTTTTTTTTCTCTTGAGATTAAAGGAAAATTCAACTCATTCCCCTATTTCATACTATTTGTAGTAACTACAATTTATTCTAAGTTTACCACTAAATTTAGTCAAATGCACCCACATAAGTGCTCATGTGTGTATAAATATACATGAAGATGTGATTTACTGTGAGCAAAAATATGAAAAGAACAGATTCACCTAGCAAATAAATTAAGGGATGTCTAATCACTTTACAAAATTAACCATTATGGGAGCTCTTTAAATACTGAGTTTCTATGATGAGTTTTCATAAAATTATTAATTCATAAATGTTGATTTACATAACATGTCACTACTCTCTCAACTGCACCTACTTCACAGCACTGGGCCTCTTATGATGTAGAATATATAATAAGACCTCAATTACCTATGTAACTGATCATCATCCTCTAAAAATAGCTGAAGACAATTGGATTATTTCCCTCACAGGTAAAACAGTAACTGTGAATATGACCAAATAACCTAGACTTTGAGAAATGATCCAATGTCAGACTCTCTTGATTTTTTTTCCTTTGGTGTCATAACAAAACCACAGCCTGTTCTCTCCTGGAAATAGTGATGCCAATCAATATGCCAAGTGGTTGTGCTCAGAGTGGAAATGAGATGAAATTTGGCTGGGGGCTTCTCCTCTCTCTAGAAAGACATTTTGTTTCCTGTGACGGGCACCACCTGCCCCTAACTTCCATCTGGGAGGGGATAAGTGGGGATGGGAGTTTCTACTGTTTTCCAGAGCTAGAGGTACAATGTCAGCAGTGCAGAGAAGTGTGCATCAATGAGGAGGCCTCTGCTAGAAGGCAGTTATCAGGTCCTATAGAGACACAGGAACAGGCCAAGAGCAAGGACCCTGTCCCTTTGGACCTAAAATGGGAAGCCAGCAGGATATCTGGTACCACCACAGGAAAGCTAGCTATGCCTCCCAGAACACAGACCTCCTGGGTCCTTACCAGCAGAGGGTGTGAAGGCCAGAGCAAAAGCAAGTGCAGACTCATTACGGAGCTCTTTGTGAGGACAGCTGTGAGGACGTCTGTAAGGACACCTGGGAGGATACCTCTACAGACATCTGTGAGGCCTTCCCTGAGAGGAAACTACAGAAATACTGGGAAACACTTGGAAGAAGACCTGTTTACATCAAGGGAGTTAATGGGACATCTTATAACAATTACATGGTTTTGGGGCCTTTGCACTTTCTGAAGTGTTCTTCCAGGGGCTCCTGGGTGGCTCAGTGGGTTAAAGCCTCTGTCTTCGGCTCGGGTCATGATCCCAGGGTCGTGGGATGGAGCCCCGCAATAGGCTCTCTGCTCAGTGGGGAGCCTGCCTCTCCCTCTCTCTGTGCCTGCCTCTCTGCCTACTTGTGATTTCTGTCTGTCAAATAAATAAATAAAATCTTAAAAAAAAAAAATGAAGTGTTCTTCCAGAAAGATACATAGCTTATCTCAATTCCTTTGGGTCTCTGTTCAAATATCACCTTATTGGGAAATATATTCCTGACCACCTTTCTTAAAATAGTAATACACACATAAACAGAGCCCATCTTGTGCCATTACTTTCCTTTTTTTAATGCACTATTATAATCTGACCTATCTAACATGTATATATTTATTATTTGACTATTTCCACGAGAAACTCTGCAAGGCAGAAATCTGTGCTTATTCTACCTATTGTTTTATTCCCAAAATGTAGATTAGTGCCTGGCACAGAGTAGGCACTTAATTATTATTTGCTAAATAAGCAAAAAAATCCATCCCACACTGTGGTGTAATGGTCTCTCAGTTCTTTGTCCTGGTCTAGCTATGACAAATATCTTAAACCTTGTCATCACTGATAATCAATTGTCCCACCTCCACATCTCTTTCTTCTACTGACTTACTCAACATTTCCCACCACAAACATTCCACAGACTTGGTAAGATGCCTTTACTTTCTTCAAACCATCAACTCTCTCCTTCAAACCCAGCTCTTCCCTTCCACCAGTTCAGCTTCCAGAGAATAATAGTCAATAACACTTCTTGATGTTCTATATTTCAGTTGTCCTGTCCTGCTGGCTCTCCAGCCCTGGGGGATCCAGTCTCACTTCTTTGTGACCACACCCTACAGTTAAGCATTGCCAAAGAGAGTCACACAACAGAGCCAATTAGCTAATTAGATTAAATTCTATCACCAACTTCACATGGGTTCTCCAAACTCCCATTTTATTCTTTTACTTTCACCACATTATATGTCCTCTTAGTTTACAGAGAAAATAGAAGCCATCATATGGGAAACCCATCATCTTTTCAAGAGCAAACACACGGGTCTACTCATATCTCATATATTCTGTCAACTTCCTTATCAAATTGGATCCCATTTCACTTACTTTCTGAGTAACTTATGTTATCAATTATCCTTTGTATATTCACCTTCTTCCTATGATCTCATGTGAATTTTCTAGTGTTGCTGTACAATGTACCACACTAGGTGTCTTCAATGACAGAAATTTGTTGTTTCACAGTCTGGAGGTTGAAAGTCAGAAATCAAGATGTCAGCAGAGTTGGGTTCTTCTGAGACTATAGATTATGTTCCATGTCTTCTCCTAGCTTCTAGTGCTTTACTGATAATCTTTGGCACTCCTTGTGCACTCGTGAATCATCACCCCAATTCCTGTCTTCATCTTCATATGGCATCCTCCTGTCTGTGTCCCTGAAACCAAATTTCCACTTTTAATAAGGACACCAGTCACTTAGATTAGACCCGCCCTACAGCAGTATGACCTCATCTTAACTAATAACATTTACAATGAACCTATATCCAAATAAGGTCACATTCTGAGATACTAGGGGTTGGAACTTCAATATATTAATTTTGCAGGGCTCAATTCTACCTGTAACAGATCTGCATCCTTCCCATTGGCTTTCAAATATGCTTAAAAATCTCTCCCCTTAAAAAAATTTAACAGAGCTCACATTGTAGTCTATATTCTGCCCCATCTCTGTTTTTCTCTTAACAGTCATTTTTTTAAAAATGTTGTTTTACCTGATATCTCTATGTCTTTATTTCCCAGTCTCCCCTTGATCCACTCCAAATAATCCTCCAACAACCCACAAAGGTCAGCAGTGGCCTCCTGGAGATAACACAGTGGTTATTTTTAGTCCTCAGATTACTTGCCCCACAGAAGCACTTGACAACACCAAACATGCCCACCTTCTTGAAATAATCTCTTCCATTAGGGACTTAGCACTAGCCCTGTTTTGTTTTGTTTTGTTTTGTTTTTTATCTTTCTACTCACTTTTCCACTTTCTTTGCAAACTAATCATCTTCTGTGCAGCCTACAAGCAAGCCTATAATCCTTGATCATGGATCCTCTTCAGTGCATACTCTGTATACTCTTCCTAGGTGATTCCATATATATGGCTGGCTTCAGTGACCCACCCCCACCCCCAGACACAAGTAACTGTGAATCCTACTGCCTACTCGCTTCTTCTTGAATGTCCTAAACTTTTGTTGACTTCACATTTCTAAAACTGAACATAAAATCCTCACTTTATCACACCACTAATAGAACAATACTCTTCTTGTGTTCACAACAGTAATGAATTAAAGCATCATACAGGCTTGACTAAAGGACTATATACCAAAGCCATTATCTTTTCCTTTAACTTCATGTTACCCTCCAGTTAAATCAGGTTTAAAATACTTAAGCATCCAGGATTATGCCTTTTTAAAATGAAATATTTTACATTGCAAAAAGTTCATTAACTCTCATAACAATTTTATAAGGTCATTTTCTCTATTCACAGTCTGTAGATGAGGAAACCAGGCTTGGAGAAGTTAGTAATTCCCTCAGGATCACCTAGAGATCAAATAACGAAGCCTTGTGCAGACCTGAATCTGGCCCGAGAATCTGAACGCTTAGCTACATTACTAAACTATGACAACAATCAGAGTATATATTGAAGTCATTGGGAGAAAGTAAAAAGCTGCATTTAGCCCTGGTTTTAAGGAATTAGAGAAAATATGGATAGAGAAGGTAGTTGGAGTCATGCTGTCTGAGCAAAAGGAAAGATTAAAGTGACCTGACGTATGAGAGGGACAGTAGAGTCCATTCCATGGACCAGAGCCCCTGTTGAGGACTATTCAGTAAAGCTGAACGTGTAAGTGAGGGCCATAAAGTGGAATTTTTTTTAATGCCAGGCTGAAAAGTTAAAACCTGAACCTCTAAACAATAGGAAATCAAGAGCAACAGCACATTGATTTTGGAAAGTGTGGGATAGTCTGTTTTTGTTTCCATTCTCTTTTCTGACAGCACCCAAATCTCTCATAGCCACTTTGGGCTCAGAAAGCTCAGTGAGGACATAAACTCCTCCTTTCTGAGTTATAACTGATAATGCATAGATAAGCACAGCCCTGTAATCCCAACAACAAACATGCAATAAAGGTGGTTGGGCTTTCCATACTAAATTTCTAGATCCTTCATAGGAATATACAAATTATTTAGAAAATGTACTTTCCTTGACCTAGTTATCTTTCCTTTTGCATAATAATGCATCTTTTTCTTCATCAAAGATCTATGCCAGAAATTAATCTGAAAAGTGGAAGATAGGGCTGGGCACCATTGTTCTGGGAGATGGTGATGCATTTCTTATGGTAACTGCTCACACTCAGCTTCCAAAATGCCTTATTCTTACAGCAGGGTTGATGTATCAGGAGATGAACTTGTTGATCCATCAAAAGACTGAGATCATTCATAGAAGGTATACCTAAATGGACTAGACAATTTTCTCAGGACAGGAGACAAATGGAGCAAAATTGTTCCTATCTTCAAAGAGCTTACTGTCTTTGGGGAAAACAGACACTAGTCATATAAACACAAGCATACCAATTGATATTGATGAAAACTCATATTACATAATTCACCTCAATGTGACAGATTAAAATTTGTTTTGTGTTTTATGTGCTATGGTCCCTGATATGCAATCTTGGAATTCCTATAGTACACAATCCATTTGCATAAGTCCTCCAGCAAGGTATTTAATTCCACTAAGGTTCAGTTTCCTTGTATATAAAAAGGGAATTTCATCAGGATGAGTGAGATAATTTATATGAAAGTACTTAGCATTGTGCCAATATGGACTAAATATTGGAATATATTAGCTATTGTTACCTCAGAGCAGTGCTTCTTGAGAATCTGCCATCTTTGATTCTACAGGATACAGAACCTGATTAGTCAAATAGTTCTTAACTGCAACACAATGTTTTGTGCTATCAATAAATGTTGACTTAAAATATCTTTTTTTTTAAAGATTTTATTTATTTATTTGACAGAAATCACAAGTAGGCAGAGAGGCAGGCACAGAGAGGGAGAGGCAGGCTCCCTGCCGAGCAGAGAGCCCAATGTGGGGCTCGATCCCAGGACCCTGGGATCATGACCTGAGTCGAAGACAGAGGCTTTAACCCACTGAGCCACCCAGGTGCCCCTTGACTTAAAATATCTTATAGGCAAATCATTATATAACATTTTAGAAGTAGGGAAATAAGATGGAAGCTTATTATCTAGTAAGGGAAACAGAGATGGATATCAATCGATACAGACACAAATGTATACACCATGTGGGAGCTGGACATGCTAAGTGAAAGCTGGAGATGGAAAAAGCCAGACTGGAGATGATTCAAATTGGAACACTGGAGTGATCCTCATATCAACAGTAGCAAGCTTTGCCTGGATCTGGAGGCGGGACAGAAGCCCAGATGGAAGCAAAAAAGGAAGAGTGATCAAAAGGGAAACATTTCAATTTCATCCCAGCCAATGTCACTGGGCATGGTTTGGGGAGGGGGTGCACACACCACTTCAGGGAATGTTTCTATTCAAAGCACTATGACCATGATCATTCTAAGTTTTTGATGCCAACATCCATCCAGGATACAGGTCAGATATACAAAACAGTTCTAGCCTCAAGTGGTTAAGATTTCTTTTATATCTCAGAGGGGTTGCTTAAAAGTTTTCAGCCTGAAAACTTCTATCCATTCATATATGCACTTAAATGTTTATAACAACTTTATACACAATTGCCAAAACCCAAAGCAACCAAGATGTCCTTCCATAGGTGAATACAAACCGATGAAGATGAACAACCAGATGAGCGGATGAAGACATGGAAGTACTTGAAATATATATCACTAACAGGAAGACACCAGAATCTGAGGAGACTGCGTACTGTGTAACTGTAAGTAGATGACTTTCCGAGAAAGCCAAAACTATGAAGACAGTAAGAAGACCAGCAGTTGGGGCACCTGGGTGGCTCAGTGGGTAAAGGCCTCTGCCTTTGGCTCAGGTCATGGTCCCAGGGTCCTGGGATCGAGCCCCACGTCGGGCTCTCTGCTCGGCAGGGAGACTGCTTCCCCCCACCTCTCTCTCTCTGCCTGCCTCTCTGCCTCCTTGTGATCTTTGTCTGTCAAATAAATAAAGTCTTTTAAAAAAAAAGAAGAAGAAGAAGAAGACCAGCCAGGAGTTTGGTTGGGAGGCAAAGATAAAGAGACTGGAGCATAGGCAATTTTTAAGACAGTGAAACTATTCCATAGGATATGGTCATGGCAGATACATGTCTTTACATATTTGTTGAAATTCACAGAACTTATAATGTCAGGAGTGAACCTGTGGACTTTGATAATGATAATGATAATGATGTGTCCCTCCTGGTTCATGGACTGCAACAAATGGTAACTCTGATGGGGGATATTGTTAGTAGGGGAGGCAGTACATGTATGGAGGATAGGGCATATGGGGGCATACCAGCTTTGCTGTGAAACCAAAACTCAAAAAAAAAAAAAAAACCCTCTATTAATTTAAAAAAAATATATCAGTGGGAATGCCTGGGTGGCTCAGTCAGTAAGGGATCCAACTCTTTGTTTCAGTTCAGGTCTTCATCTCAGGGTCATGGGATCAAGCCCCTCCACTGGGTTCCATGTTCAGCGAGGAGTCTGCTTCTCCTCTCCCTCCCTGCCCCTGCTCCTCCCCCTGTTCTCACACATGAACTTTCTCTCTCTCTCTCAAACAGATACATAAATAAAATATTTTAAAAAGAATTAGAAATCTCAGTGGATGGACACTGTGTAGATGGCTGACAGGTATGGAAGGCAAGCTTCTCTTTCCTTATTCACCCCTTTCAGCTTTTCCAATTTTGCATCCTGACAATATATAACCTATTCAGTGAATAATTTCTTTACATAAAGAGGCAAAAATAAATATCCACATCAATGAAATTTATTTGAAGTCTACAAGTAATTAAATAGCACTTAGTCATATATCATGTATGGAAATGTGCAGAAAGCATGATTGGTGATGCTGAGCCAGCTTTGAATCATTATACCCATTTCATCACTTAGGGAAGTGACACAGGCATATGAAGCCCTTTGCTTCAAGTCACACAGCAGTGTGCCAGGAATAGTTTTATCTGACCAGGAAGATGCTTCTTCTTTCTCTCCCTGCTATTTTGCTGCTGCTTTGTATTGCAAGGCACAGAGAATGGCAGTTCCACAGAACATTCTAACGCATCACAAAGACAAAGTAGCATAACAGATTGTTCAAAATTAATAAACCTTAAACCAGTTATATGGTTGGTTTGTTTACCTTTACCCCTTAGAAATTATAATCGAACTTCATACTTGAGCTCTGGCTTCTGCATCCTGGTGAAGCCTGGTCATTGAGCCAGGGGAGAGGTTTAAAGGTAACATCATGAATCTTCCAGCTTCCCAATAAGTAACACAGCAAGAGGGCACACTCCCAGAAACTGGGGGGCTTCTTAGTTCAAGTTTCCATATAAGGAAACGGACACTAAAAGCGAAGATGAGAGACGGTGACGTAGCTGATATTTATTAAGAATAATGTATGAGTCATCATTCAAAGTGCTGTTAGATATTAACTCATTTAACCCATATAGCTACCCAGGGAAGTAGGTGCAGCTCTGGTTCTCACTTCACAGATGAGAAGATGAATGTATTCGGAGGGTAAGCATCTTGTTGAGGTCACTTAGAGATGGAATCAATCTATAAATTCTGGTAAACTCTATCTACTTGGTATAGAATCCATTTGCTCCTGCCTTCCTCATGCATTAGGATTTAAAAACAGAGGCCATGGCTATCAGAAGGACTATGGAATTTGTTCCCGTGTAAAGGTCTGAGGTATTCTGAGGGAAGAGGGGAAGCAACTGAAAGGTTTCATTCAATTCAGAAGGGTCACCTTCTGGGGCAAGGAGTCAGCAGGGAGGTCTTTGTTGGTGTGGTTTCAGGATCTTAATAACCAGGCTGGAATCTCAGGCATTAACTGGGACTCATATGCTATAGATGCCCAGATCCAACCTCAGGAATAATTCTGATGACCTAGGACTCTCAAGGTGTGGTCCCCAACCACATCAGCATCACCTGAGAATTTATTAGAAATGCACATTCTCAGGTTCCATCTCAGACCTCTTGAATCAGAATCTCATAGTGAAGCCCAAAACTCTGTGTCTGAACAAGTATTCAGGGGTGATTACGATGTATGCCAAAATTTGTGAACCTCCACCCTGTGGGATTCCCACAGGGTAGAGGACTGATCCCTGTCCTCTGTCCCCAATGCACCTTATCTGACAGTCATTCTTTGCGTATCCTTGGAAGCAACCTGAGCTCTCCTAATTCTGTGGGACGCCCACCTGTGACAGTAGCACATAAATGGGTGAAGGGGCACTTGGGACTCTGACTTCTATTTCTTTTTCCTTAGTGTTTTAAAGAAGAGAGAAGATAATTTCTCTTCTTCTGAAAATGTTAAAGGCAAACTAAATCATCAGGTTGGTTGTTTTTTGTTTGTTTTGGCAGAAATGAATCACGGCAGGAAAATCTTTCAAGCTTGGAGTAATTTATTCCACTCAAACCCCAAGTCATCCCAGTAGCCTTGGCCATTTCTGGCATGGCCAAATTTCCTTCTAAATCAAAAGGAGTGCAATGCCTGCATGAGTTGATTTTTCTGACCCTCTTCCGGATCATGGGGAAACCCAGGACAGAATATCCCAAACCACCTTCAGAAACTTCCCTTTTTCCCCCTTCTGTGTAGACAGCATGTTAAAAAGATGAGTAAGTGACTGTTCTAAGGATCTGTTCCACCTGCTCGGAATACAGGAAAACTACAGACTCATCAAGGAAATGGCTTCTGGAAGCCCAGTTGCAAAGAGGATTGTGTTCTTCACACGCCCTCTTGTGGCGACTCTGAGATAATGCAATCAGGTAAGGCCTTGGCTTGTGCTCTCTTAAAGAGCACAAGAGAATTCAAAAACTAGGAATTCAGGATTTGGGAAGCTTGTCTTATCCTAAATTATGTTTGTTTGGGGCCTTGTTGAAATCTATAGAGCTATTCGTTCTGAGAGGATTATGATGACATGTCCCAATTAAAGCTGTTTTGCAAAGCATAGCAAATAAATACTAGCTTTTTTATTTAAAGAGCGTCTAATAGTTCAGGAGTCTGCGTAACCGCAGAGTTCGTAGTTGTGTTTACATGGGCAAAGCAAAATCCAAGAGACAGTTTATATCATTTGCAGGCTTATTCAGCAGTAAAACCAAAAACAAGCCGTAAAAGAAATAGGTATGTTCGTAGATCTGTAGCATTGACATAAATATTTGATGTGCATCCTGCACAACCCCCAGAACAAATCCCTTCCTCTTTTGGTAGGGTTCTGAAAGCCAGCACCCTCCACGGGGCTATGCTGCCTTGAGCAGGAAGAAGGTGGTGACTTTCCTCAACTCCCCCAAGGAAACATGGTGCTGCCTTTCCCTTAGCCCTCTTTCACCTGAGGAACTTCTTTCTGCCCCATCAGCCTCTGAGAATGTAAAGCCTTCCCTGTTGCATGTTAAGTTTAGCAGTACTACATTCCTACTGTTTCAGAAAGAAGGCTGCTTAAGGTTATAAACTCTCCATAGAAAAATAAGATCCAGTGCTCTGGGTGTTGTCTAGTGAATCACCTCCTCAAATAGATATTAATGAAAGGTTGATCATGGGAAGATTACATTAATTATTCAGTTTTTCTAATTGTCTAGAAATAAAAATAGGTTGTCAGAAGCTAGACAAAGATTTCCAGAACAGAAAAACATGGGGATGAGAGTGGGGATTAGGAAGCATGGTGGATTTAAGACAGGGCTTCTGCACCTTGGTTTTTGACTTGTCAGGTGGATAATCCTTTATTGTGGGGGCCGTCCATCCCATGTACGGTGAAATGCACCACAGCATTCCCAGACCCCCTAGCTGCCCAGGAGAACCTCCCCCAGCTGTGACAATATAAAATGTTTCCGAGCATTGCCAAATGTCCCCTGATGGCAAAACCACCCCCAGCTGAGAATCATTGATTTATGAGGATGATGTCTGTAGCAAAATCATCAACACATTGTGATGGGTGAAGTGAGAGGGGACAGAGGATGACTGACTGCGAGGGGAGCTCCCCAGAGATGCCAGTAGACAGAATGGGCTTTGGAGTTAGTGAGACCAAGTCTCAGATGAAATGAGGTGAATTTAGGTCTCTTTTTTTTTTTTTCTCCAAAGCCTCAGTTTTTACATCTGTAAAATTTACATAGAAGATTAATAACAACAATAATATAACAACAGTAGTAATCATAAAAAGATTATTGAAAGGTTAAACAAAATAAAGGATCTGGTATGTTGTCTAGTGTTTAACAATGGCAGCAGATAGTGTTCAGGCCTCATCTCCAGAAGTTTCTAGAAATAAAAGATAAGTTTGGGGGGCTGACCCAAAAAAGTCCCAAGAGATGGGTGTGGATGAGCTGGAAAAAGCCTTGTACTCGGATCCTTTGGGAATAATGTCACCCTGGCTTCCTTCTGAAGAATTATTCCTGCAACACAGCCTGTGTGGGTTCAGAACAAAGTGCAGTGCGGACGTGTTAGCTTTCCAGATAAATAATCACTCTGGGGCAGCAAAGCATATAAAATCATTCCAGAAACAGAAATATTTATAGTCCTTAAGCGTCCACTTTGGTCTCTATTTTTCAATCAGAAAAGTACGAAACCACCCTTTTACCATGTGGAGTAAAATCCTTACACGAATGTATCAAGGAAGCATTCTTGGAGAATTTGAAGCAGAAGGGACGTTTGCAGTAGTGTTGGCGTCTGATAAATATCCCTTCTTGAAAGAATGAAAGCTAAGTTTCCAGATGACTCCAATAGTGTTCCATGGGAACCTTAAGTGACTTGGGAAAGCATCTTCATTGCCCTTACTGGTCCCTACAGCTTGAATGACATCATTTGTTTTTATCTTATAGAAATCACCGTGTTCGAAATGATTTAAAATCCCCACACATTAACAACTGTGGCATCAGTAATTTTTCGTGAACTTCATCCCACTGAAGATGAATTCTCCTTTTCCCAGAATCTTTACGCCCTAATCTGGACACATTTTTTATTTTCTCCTTTCTCTCCAACATCCAGGATTCCTCTTTGGAAAACCAGGAGAGGATTCAAATTCTCCGTATCTTAAACTTTGCCCAGGCCATTACCACTGTCACACATTGTTCTAGGTTGAACTCAAGGAAAATAACAATATTTGGCTTATTTTACCTACAAAAATGATGAGTTTCAATGGGTCCACACTAGAACTCTATGCCTACTTCTCTCTTTTAAAGTTCTTCATGTCCAATGTCATTTTCCCTGTGGGATTTTCTACAATGACCCCCTACCGTGAAATGATCTCCCCTTTCTCAAGAGACCTACACTGCAGTAGTACCGTTGTAGCTCGGTCTTGACATCACTTTTGAAGGTTTTTCCTTACAAATTACAGAAATCAGCCAGAGCCCTGTATCTGACTCCTGACTCCCCTAAGTGCTTGCTGCGTGACCTTGGCAGAAGTCACATGGTTTTCCCACATGTCAATTTCCACACTCATGAAAAAGTTGTTGTAAGCACTGACAAAACAGATTCAAAATGTGGTATAACATCTGTTAAGTAAGGGCTCAATAAATGGTCATTTATAAAAATGATTGGGGAAAAAAATGATTGGGAACTGTTATCAATGGATTTCTAAAGCCAGGCCTTCTTTATTGCAGCCTGCTCATAGTTCTTAGCATACCATGGGTATTCGACAAATAACAGTAACAACAACAAAAATATAATAATTTATTTTTATACGCCATTCCCTCTACCTGGTACTAGGCTAAGTATTTTCCTTGCATTATCTCATGTAATCCTCACCGCAGTCCTGGAAGGCAGATACTGTTGTTATACCATTTTAGGGACGAGGTTCAATAAATGGAACATGGCCACACCTGGGGGGAGCCAGAGCTGGAACCAAGGTCATCTGGTGTCTGAGTTCATAATTTGCTGGATACCTCCCCATGGATATCCTACAAGTATTGGAAAAAACTCAAAGACTTCTTTCTACTTTAAAGAGTCCATGATTCAAATAGAATATTCTTTCAGCACTAACTGATATTTATACTCACTTAACTAATCAATTGTCTCATTTTTTCTTTGCCCTATTAACTGCTTGATACTTCATTTAGATTGTAAGTAGCTATAGGTTTTGTCAGCATAGCTAGGCAGTACTAAATCATGGTTTGCTTTTTGGTTTGGGTTTTTTTTTTTTTTTCGAATTTTTATTTATTTATCTGACAGAGAGAGAGAGCACAAGCAGGGGTAGCAGTGGTAGGAGAGGGAGAAGCAGGCTCCCTGCTGAGCAAGGAGCTCAACGAGGGATTCCATCCTAGGATGCACCGAAGGCAGACAATTAACCAACTGAGCCACCCAGGCGCCCCTAAATCATAGTGAAAATTAAGAATTCAGTTCATTGGGATGCCTGGGTGGCTCAGCGGGTTAAGCTGCTGCCTTCAGCTCAGGTCATGATCCCAGGGTCATGGGATCGAGTCCTGAATCAGGCTCCTTGCTTGGCAGGGAGCCAGCTTCTCTCTCCACCTCTGCCTGCCACACTGCCTGCTTGTGTGCTCTCTCTCTCTCTCTGACAAATAAATAAATAAATAAAATCTTTAAAAAAAAAAAAAGAATTCAGTTCATTTCCACAACTGACCTTCTGGATGTGAGGTAACGTGTGAGGCACATAACAAATGGATATGCATACTCTACGGTTCTTAGCTGAAAGTATTCATGGCTATATCATGTTAAAAGACTAAATTGAGCCCCTTTAGAGGGGGTGACCCTGAAGTCTCAAACATACTGAACTTTGAGAGTCATTGCAACAAACATCACATACATACGCCCTCGTGTGCCCAGCCCACACTTTGTGAGGTATCGTGGGAGCTCACCAAAAATACAACGTGACCCTTGACTGCAAGGAACTCACAGCTCTCTGAACAGTAACATTCACTGGTGCAATCAGATGATAATGCAAAACAACACGTTCATCCCGTCAACAAATACAGATGAAGAACTAATTCCCTGCCAAGCCTGTGCTGGGAGCTGGGACCGGGATGGACAGGTTGGGTCTGGCCTTGCCCCCATGAACCATACCAACTGGGAGAACATATGAGCGATTTGGGGGGAAAGGTAAAAAATAATATCACAGCTTAGCTTAGAGAGTTCACCGAGGATGAGGGCAATTGGAAGAGGCCTCTGAACTGCGAGCAGGATTTGAGTTTGGTGTTCAACAAAGTCTGGTAAAACGCCCCTTGGCGACTTCCTTCTCAAACACAGCAATCAATACGCACGCATCGCGTCGTCTCATCAGCTTCGCGCTTCTGGTAGAAGACAGCCGACGAAACATGATTACACTTCCAAAATCTGCATTCCTCCTCACATCACACTTAATAGCATTTTAAGCTTAGTATTCTTATTTCACTTACTGAGAGAACCAAGGCAAAAATAACCTCAAATTCAAAAACGTTCCCTGTAAAGATTCCCACAGCAGTATGTTAAAAAGCCAGAGTCCTGCACCATGGTTAAAATGGAGGTGTTTTCCTTTCAATTCAAAAACCTCAATTTTCAGACCTTAATATCTTAGGCTTTTCAATCACAGGAAGTTGGTTACAGAGAGTAGTTACAGGGAAGCAGGAGACGGCTGATAGCATACTTCTACCGTATAACCACGGCCTGTCATCTTTAAAATGGTTAAGTAAGCAATCCCAAGAAAAAGATGTTGGGGGTTAAATTGCTAACTCAATCGAGATGAAAGACCCGGGCAGGTCAAACTGTATTTTTTTTCCATTTCCTTTAATACTAGCGGGTAGTGTAGGAAGCCCCGCTATTTCCTTCCCCATCTGATGGTTTAGGGGAGCTTTCTCCAGCGTAATTCACACGGTATGGGGGATTATCTTTTTATCTGCAAACTAAACAAGATGGAATTATGTCCGCACAAGTCTCTGCAGACAAGATATGTCAAAAAGATAAATTACATAATTTATATTTGCATGCCTTTGCATTTTTAATATTGTTATATTCTTTGCATTTCTAATTATATTTGCATTTTAAGTATTGAATTCATTTTTAATTTCAGGGGTAAAATGATACAAAATATTAGGAATAGATGGACATGGGACACTTTCAGATCCTTTTCTTTACCACAGCGACAATCAAAGGCTTCTTTCCTTCCCATCATACCCCCAGGGATCCCAAAAACCAGTATAATAAAACTTAAGACCTAGCTGATTATTAATATGGTACCTCTTGCTATTGTCCAAATTATCCTTCCTCTGCTGTGTTAGCAGATTATACACCTCTGTCCTTGTAATGCCTCCTGGTAGGGGGTAGGGCACGAGTCCCTGCCCCACCATTAAGATTGTGTATGTCAATGGACAAGGAAGTTTTCAATATGCCACCACCGCCTCTGTGCCCTTGCTCTTTGCAGCAAGAACACCGTGTCCCAGACAGGGGCTGCTCCTTCAGCCCGGATCCAGGAATGAGGAGACACAGGGAGCGGAATTACAGATGGCTTACAGCACTGAGCAGAGGGAGAGCCAACTCATAGCCTTTATGTAATGAGAGAGAAATGGATGCTTCCTTTGGAAACCACTAAAATTCCTAAATCATTACATGGAAAACCTTACTGATACAATAGCAGTAGTGATTATTCTATCCTACTGTCCGTCGTATTTGTATACAGCGAAAGAAATGGTAAGCAACGTGAAAGTGCAGCCTACATACAGAATGCAGGGGAAATGTACAAAATGCAACCTACAGGAGATGCAATCTATGGAGAAAGTGTTTCAAACCATCTGCTAAGGGGTTAATATCCAAAATACATGCGGAACTCACACAGTTCAAGAGCAGAACAAACGATCTAATTATAAAATGGGCAGAAGACTCTAATAGAACTTCTTTTAAAAAGAAGACAGCCAAATGGTACATGAAAAGATGCTCAACCTCACTAATCATCAGGGAAATGCACATCAAAACCACAAGGAGCTATCACCTCACACCTGTTAAAATGGCTGTCATCAAGAAGACAAGAGATTGCAAACGTGGATGAGGGTGTGGAAGAAAGGGAACCCTTGTGCCCTGTTGGTGGGAATATAAATTGGTGCAGCCACTGTGGAAAACAGTATGGAGATTGCTCAGAAAAGCAAAAATAGAACTACTGTATGATCCAGCAATCCTATTTCTGGGTATATATCCAAAGGAAACAAAAGCAGGATATCAGATGTTTCTGTACTCTTATGTTCATTGCAGCATTGTTCACAATAGCCAAGACGTGGAAATAAACTGAATATCAATTAATGGATGAAGGAATAGAGAAAATGTGATATATATATATACACATATGTATATATCACATTTTATATATATACACAAAATATATTATTAATATTATTATGAGATAATAATATTATACATTATATAATATTATTCAGCCATAAAAAAGGAAACCCTGCTTCTTGTGATGAAATGGACGGACCTTGAGAACATTTTGCTAAGTGAAGTAAGAGAAAGACAAGTACTGCAGGATCCTACTTAGGCTTGGAATCTAAAAATGACAAACTCATAGAAATAGAGAATATAATGGTGATTGCCAGGGGCAAGGGGAATGAGGAGATGTTGGTCAAAGGGTATAAACTTCTAGGGATGGAGGTATTAACCTGATTGTGGTAATCATTTTATAATATATGTGCATCAAATCATCACACTGTTCATATGAAACATATATTCTGTAAGCCAATAATACCGTCATAAATCTGGGGGTGGGGAGAATCTGCTACAGAGTTATCTTCTTCCTCTAAAAGCACCCACAGAAATCCATAATGACACCTCTGTCTGTCCCCACCCACTCCACACACACTTACTGGGAGGCACCAGCCCCATCTTCCATGTCTGTCTCTCAGCCTGTCATGTGGGCTCATGTTCCAAGTTCAAGAACCAGGACTAAGCTGAGTCAGTACAGAAGCTGTACAGAGCAGCAATGGAAAAAGTGACTAAAAAACACCCATGACTTGAGTGGCCCCATGATCACCTCTCAAGGTAGTCTCAATATCATGACTATCAAATTGTAAAATAATACTTATTTCACACATACTGCCTAATTGTTAGGACAGACTGCATTTTAAAATCTCCAACTCCTGGGGCATCTGGGTGGTTCAGTTGGTTAAGCATCTGCCTATGGCTCAGGTCATGATCCCAGGGTCCTGGGATCCAGCCCACATTGGGGGTCCCTGTTCAGCAGGAGGTTTGTTTCTCCTTCTCCCTCTGCCCCTCCCCATATTCATGTTGCTCTTTCGCTCGCTCTCTCTCAAATAAATAAGTAATCTTTTAAAAATAAATAAATAAACTAAAATCTTAAGCCCCTTCCCTTTAGCTTTAATCTACTCTATTTGGCTGCATGATAGTGTTCCCTTCTATCAGTTTTCCTGTTCACAAGGCCATTTTTAGTCCTGCCTCACTCCATACGGATGCTCTCAAATCTTCTCAGGCAGTTCCTTCCCCTCTATGATGTCTATTTCAAGATTCCTGAGAGATTGACAACTCCTAGAAATACCACTCATCCATCTGCTTTCTTTTCCATCTTTCATAGTGGAGCCTAAATTTTGCTCTCTTAAATGCAGCTTCCTAAAGGCTGCATGACTATGACAAACCTGACATGCTCATAGCTAGCTGACTGACTCTCGTCTAAGTTTTGTGTGCCTGCCAATTTTAGGAAAAGTGCTGAAGTTGCTATGTGTGTGCATTTGTGTGTCTGTGCCTACACCAAAATGTGAGCTACAATTCTCTCTGGATGATGAGGTAAGGGTAATTCTTTCTCCCCACCACCCCCGCCCCTCTTCCCTTTTTTTTTTACTCCTCCTTCATCTTACTCTTCTTAGTCTTCTCCTCCTCCTTTCCCTTCCTCTCCCTCTTCCACTCATTATTCAAATCTCACCTCTAGTTAACAATTCTACCCATACTTCTGATATGGTTTTTGTCTTCTCTAACTTGTGGGAGGGTTCCCTCTTTGTTACCATCCCAAGTTCTAGGAAGCCCATCTCTGTGAATATTTGAAAGTTTTTTATTTTCATTTTGAGTTTACTTTTTTTCCCCCCCAGCTCTATTGAGGCATACCTGGGAAATAAAACTGTATATGTTGAAGATATACAACATGATGCTTCGATATATGTAAACCTGGTGAAGTGATTACCACAATCAATTAATTAACACATCGGCCACCTCACACAGTTATGCCTTTTGGTGTAAGTGGTGAGAACACTTAAGATCAACTCTCTTAAATAACATCAAGTTTATAGTACGGTATTATTAATAAGAGTCACCATTTAATGATCCATTAAATCTCCAGAATTTATTCACCCCACATAGCTGAAATTTTGTACTGTTTGGTCAATATCTCCTCATTGCCTCCTCCCCTTACCCCCTGGTAACCACCATTCTTAAAATTTTGAGATTCCACATGTAAATAAGACCATAAAATGTTTGTCTTTCTGTGTCTGGCTTATTTCACTTAGCATAATGTCCTTTAGGTTCATCCATGTTTTCCCAAATGATGGCAAGATTTCCTTCTTTCATGAGGTTGAAAAATGTTACAGTATATATATATACATATATATGTATATATATATATATATAATATCACATTTTTAATCCACTCATTCATCAGCAAACACTTGGGCTGTTTCCATATCTTGGCTATTATAAATAATGCTGCAATGAACATCTCTTTGAGATACCCTTTGAGATAGTGATCTCATTTCCTTTGTATATACTGCCAGAAGTGGGATTCCTGGATCGTATGGTAGTTCTCGTTTGAATTTTTTGAAGAACCTCCATAACGTTTTCCATAGTGGTTGCACCAATTTACATTCTCACCAATAGCACACCAAGTTCCCCTTTTCTCCACATCCTCAGCAACACTTGTTACCTCTTGTCTTTTTTTTATGATAGTCAATAAATACTCTGCAGAATAAAACTTTGGGTAACTGATAAAAGGTATTTGAAAAGGAAAGTTGGAGTGTATCCATATGTCAGGGCAACACCACATGTGACCAAAAAAGAGTATTCTGGTTGCAAACCACAATTAACCTGGTCCACTCAGAAAAGGCAGACCAAATAGGTACTCTTTATTGTGATTATATCTAGAAAGAATTTTTTTTAAACAAAGTGGAAGTTATCCGTGTTAAAGTGTTTCTTTTTTCTGGTTATACAAGATCTTCCGAAAAAATCCAACAGGGAGAAAGGGGAAGTCTTCTTATTTATAATCCCAACCTCCACCTATAACCACTGTTAACAATTTGGTATATACCTTGCAAACTGACTTTCTAAACTTATCTAAATAGAAAGGTCTTTTTAACAGATAGTATTCAGTAACTTAGCAAATAACTCAATGATTTCTAGGTTTATTTGTGAAGCAAGCTTACCTCTTATGAAGAACCGATGATATTTTGAACCACTGACAGCTCTTTTTCTTGATGTAAACAAATACTTTTTCATTGTGGTCTAAAAGATAAAGGAAATTCAGGCTCTAGAGTCTGTCACCTCAGAGGGAAGTGATAAAAATCAAAGCCTGGTAGGCCAATAGAGTAACAAATGGAATGGTCTGATGACCTACATCTGATAAAATAATAAAATCAAATTTTCAAAATCCACAGCATTAAGAACAAAAGAAATTGATCTTCAGAGGGAAAAGGGAGGATTCTGAGCTGTTGGAACTGTACTTGGAGAGACTTGATGTTAAAAACTGAAGTTTCTGTGGTGCCTAGCCGGCTCAGTTGGTAGAACATACGACTTTTGATTTCTGGGTGTAGAGATTACTTAAAAAATATATAATATTTTTTAAAAATCTGGGCTTCCTTCCCATAAAAACTACACTTAAGGAGGGCAAGAAATAACAATGATTTTGAAGCTTTTGCACATGCAGAAATACTTCTCATAAGTAGTTTTGAACAGAAGTTAAATCTTAAAAAGTGCAAGTGAATATAGCAATAAAATATTAAGTGAGATGACCATTTTCAGGATGGAAATATAAGGCATTGCTCTCTTCTCCTAGTTATAAGAATCTCATGTTTTCACAAACCTTACAGTTCTATGGAGGTTTGGTTTACTGATTGTTTTGTACCTTAAATAGTACCTGAAATGCTTAAATCGAACCTATTTTTCACCCTAAAGAAAAAGTAGCTATCTTTTAAGGTCTGCTTTAACCAATTTTAAAACATTAAATGTCAAATGATTGCTATGGTTTTTCTATAATTTTTCCAAATTTATGGTCTCCTAGAATTCTTTGAATATGTAATACAATAGTTAAGGAAACAGGTTTTAGAATCAGAATGACTCTATTAAATACCAGTCCTGCCAATTAATATAAACAATTAACTCATACTTCTTGTGCCCAGAGTGTTTTTAACCTATTAAATTGATACAGAATAGTACATATTCCATAAAAGAGAATTAAATGAGATATTGTCTTTGCATTTCTTAGAATAATGCCTGATACAATAAGCTAAAAATTCTTGAATTTTATGGACATGTTTATTGGGTAAAAGTTAACATATTTCAGCTACAGGAAAGTGTGCAAACACAGCATTGGATATGCAATAAATTCTGTTGATTGAATGTTAAGTTAAAACTCCTGCATTGTCAAACAAAATCTTATAAGGTGTTGTGGTCTTTTCCAACTTCCCCAGGCAAGGTTAGAGCTCCCTCCTCAGGATTCCCTAAGCATTACAAACATGCTTTTATTATAGAACTTTTAACTATGGTGTCCTCCCAGGCAAGACTGTCTTGTTTAGCTCTGTAACCTCAGAGCCTGGTGCGTAACCTCTGAGGTTTAATAATCTCTTAATAAATGTTCTCTGAATGACTGAATTTCAATTACTTAAACAAAGGTTAAGACTCACATATAACAGAACATTTGTCAGAACAATCCTTGGCCAAACTTTGACTCATCCTGGGAGGAGGAGGGATGGCTCTGAGGAATGCTAAAATGGGTGTATTTAAAATAAGAAAGGTTATGAGCTATAGCCTCAGATTCGTACTTGACAGTAATTTACTAAGTACCTAGTGTGTTGGAAGGCACTGTATGAGACACAAAAATAAAAAACATTTCCCTGTCCTAGGACAGCTTATATTTGAGTAGAGAGAATAATATTTTTACATAGGAGTGCTTGGGTAGTTTAGTCAGCTAAATGGTAAACAGCCCCATGACCAGTTCTGCACTGAGTGTGGATCCCACTTAAGATGCTCTTTCTCAAAATGAAACAAGATGGGATCGGGAGGGAGACAAACCAAAAGAGACTCTTAATGTCATAAAACAAACTGAGGGGGGTGGGGGGGAGAGGGGTTGGGAGAGGGTGGTGGGGTTACATTATATGTTTAAATAAAAAAAAATTAAATAAAAAAAAGATGCTCTTTCTCCCTCTACCCTTCCCCCTGCCTCATGCTCTCTCTCTCTCTAAAAAAAAATAATAAAATAAATAATAAATAAATAAATAAATTTACATAAATCACTAAAAGTAACATATGATAAATTCTGTATAATAAAGTTTCCTTTGAAAAGGATGGATTTCCAACTAGTGTGATAAGGTTGTACATCTGAAGGAAAGAGGTATTTAAGCTGGTAGTTGAAGGTAGGTAGGCACTGAGGTAGGTAGGTAGGTAGTGCTGAGGGTCAATGGAAGAAGATGGAAGAATAGCACAGCAGAAGTAGGAAGGGGAAAACTGCCAATAGATAAGAATGTACATCTCACATTTGGAAAAGTTCTAACTTCTCAGCTGTGCTTGTAATGTTTGTTGAATAAATGAGGGAGGAAAGCCAGGTTCAGGGTATACTGTTAAAGAAATTGAATGCCAGCTTGGACTGTGTCCAGTGATTTCAGAAGTTGCATGTGGTGTAGTGTGGAATGGTTTGGGAGGTAGGAAGACATCTAAAGTGAAAGCTCAAGGTGAGATAATTAGTGCCAAAGCAAGGTATTAAAAGAAAGAGAGATAAGAATCATCCATGAGGTCAAATTACTAAACCTTGGCAATTGACTGGATATGAGAAATTAGTAGAGAGGAGGCAAAGATGACTTTTTATCATTAGACAGTCAAGCTTTGGCCAGAAGATGAAGTATTCCTCCTTGTGACTCACACATTACCAGAAGCTTTTGATTTCCTGGAAATTTTTTATAAGATTTTTAAGTCTCTCAAGAATAAATTTTTAGGGGCGCCTGAGTGGCTCAGTGGGTTAAGCCTTTGCCTTCAGCTCAGGTCATGATCTCAGGGTCCTGGGATCAAGCCCCACATCTGGCTCTCTGCTCGGTGGGAGGCCTGCTTCCCCCTCCCCTCTGCCTGCTTCTCTGCCTACTTGTGATCTCTCTCTCTCTCTGCGTCAAATAAATAAATAAAATCTTTTAAAAAAAGAATAAATTTTTAAACCATAATTTTTACCATTTTATTCATGTTGTAGTATCTCTATGATAGTTTCTGAAGCAGAGACATTCTTTTCCAACTCATGATGTGAATTGGATCCAATGTGACCACTTCTGACTAATTGGTCTGCAAGTCTATTACCTCAGAACAATCCTATTGCCTAGATGGCAATGAATGAATGGCTGGTTGAATGGTTTTCTGATTAAATAAGAAGACTCTGGATGTATTCATGCTAGTAAAACGACTAGCTGTGGCAGCTCATCATACTGATTACAGGTTTTCCCATGTTCGGTCCATGTGCATACTACTCACTGCACCCCTTGGAAGTGGATTCTGACACACAACCACTGAAAGACTTCTTGACTAATTCACATAGCATAAAGTCATGTGTCTGGGTTAGACTTCTCTCCTTAGCTATTCTCTTCAAGATCCAAATACCTATTTTAAAATCTCCCCCCTAGATGTCCCACAGCCATCTCAAATTCAGCATGCCGAGAAGCTAATTGATTATTCTTTACCCCAAAGCTACTTATTTCCTTGTATCCTTTGGCACTTAAGACTCAGAGCCATGCTTCACTTCTCTCCCCCTCCTTTTCTACATTCAGTCCACCAACAAGCCAATAAACCCTGTGTAACTGGACCCTCCTCTTTAGTCTTCTCTTACTGTCTATGTTCCTCAGCTGGGACTGAAGTCCAGAATAGAAGTTCTAGCCTAGGACTTCTGCAATAGTAACAAACAAGTGTTTCACCCTCCAGTCTGCCTCCTAGTATCCATTCACTATATTGCAATCAGAATTATTTCTCCAAAATGGGCATTTGAAAGTGTAAGATTTTGCTTGAAACTTCTCCATGGCTTCTAATTTCCAAACAAATAAAAAAGTAAAGTCCAAACTCTTAAATCCCATCTTCTGTGCAGCACTTACCACCTTGCTTTGTGACTGGTGGCTCCTTTGTCTGAATCTTCTAACATATTAAAAGCTACTACATGTTTGTGGGATGAGAAAATGAAACAGTACTTGATAGAGTTTTATGATATTGTTTAATTCTCCCAAGAACCCTGTCAGATAAATATTGTTCTTCCTATTCCCTGGATGAAGAAAGTAAGACTCAAAGAAGATATTTACCCTGTTGAAGTAACATAGAGAGTAATTGACAGAGAAAGGCTTGAAGAGTAAGTCTATACAACCCCAAAACACTATGGCTCACCACATCTCCATATTGCCCTTTATTTGTATTTGTTGTCTTCTAATTTTTGTAGCTGCCATAAATAAACCGGAAATACGCTTTTCATTACCATTCGTATGTGTGCTTACATATGAGTATCATTAGATTATGAACTCCTGAAATTCAAAAGCCATTTACTTCCACAACCCCAGGACCTAGCATAATACCTTTTATTCATGTCTTTAGTTGGTTCTTAATGAATGATTTATTAAATTTAATCAAATAATGCAATGGTGAAGATGATTTTGTTATTTTAGGAAATAATAAACCTTAAACCAATTATAAAACATAAAGTAATTTTTAAAGTACCACGTAAGTACCATTATAGATGAGATAAACAGTATATAAAGAAAAAATATTTGCTGTATGAATTTACTATTTGTAGCTCATGAATTTTAACTACCGAAGGAGACAATATGTCTCTAAAAGCTTGGTATAACTAATAGGACAATGTTCTCAGGGCAAAATTTTCCAGTTATATTATTAATAGGATTTCACTTTGCTTTGGATTCAGATCGTCCTTGGCCAATGTCATTATTCAGCCTTTCATTCTGAATTCTCTGTACAGAAAAATTTCTTTGGGATCATAACTGCTACCAATAATGGAAACTTCCAGGTCAAATGAAATAGTAAGTTCTAAGGGAAAATATCTCTTAAGAGGCCTCCAGCTTTCTATCAGATGACCTTAATTCTATATTGATCAAATATATCTATTGTAATGAGTTCTAGAAGCCATATTTTCATGATAAAATTTTTAAGAATAAAGAAAACAAGATGGTGAAGGTATTTCGTGAAAACTGATTTATCTGAGAAAAAAATCAGAGAAATTAAACATATATAGTCTGCTGATAAGATTTAGGATGAATATTTGCAAATATGTGGTGTTTGCAGAATGTGCAAAATTACCTACCTTTTCTTCTAGAAAAAGGTCTTATTCCTCTCCTTTTTCCACATAGGTCGAACAGCCATGTTCATTTGTGACACAGCCCTCAAAACAGAGACTGTGGACTCTGAGAAAGAAACTGAGGGTTTTGGAGGGGAGGGGGGTGGGAGGTTGGGTGAACCTGGTCCTGGGTATTAAGGAGGGCAGGTATTGTATGGAGCACTGGGTGTGGTGCATAAACAATGAATTCTGGAACACAGAAAATAAATTTTAAAAAATAAATTAAAAAAACTTTTAAAAATACAGTTGTGACATGAAAAAGAAATTGGACATTCTTCCTGTTTCCATAGAGAGAGAAAATAAGGACCAATGCATTAAGATTATGAAAAGGCAGTTATCAGTGAAAATACATGAAAGAACTTTATAACGGTTAGAAGAATCTGTAAATGTGTTGCTGAATGAGCTTTCTGTCCTTGGAAGCATTAAAGAAGAGGCTGGATCTTGATCTGATACAGATATAGTAGAAAAGATTTCTGATTCCCAGGAAATTGGATGAGATGACCTATTAAACTCTTCCCAAATGTGATATTCCAAGACGTCTTATGAAAATAAATCATCAGTCATCTTCAAGTCTCCTGGCACCTACCTCAAATACATAACTATGTTCTACCACATGCTACTATCCCAGTGTCCCTGGCTCCATCTCCACTAGTTGAGCTCTACTGTGTCATCACTGTAAAAGCTTGGTTCTTGGCTGAAGGGAATGCAGCAATGATAAATGTCAAGGTGGTTATAGGATCTAGAAAGGAATTGCTAACGTGATACTGGGAGACTAGTCTTACAGAGGATGGCACAGGAATTAGCCAACAAAGGGGCGGTACATGAATGAAAAGGATGGAGGAATCACAACCTGGAGATTTCTGCAAGAATCTGTCAGTATACTTAATATTCCCAGCACCTAGGCAGTGTCTGGCTCATAACAGAAGCTCAGTAAAGTCACTGAGTAAATGGATGGACGGATGGATGGATGGATGAGTTAAGTGAATGAACAGATAAAACAGTCAAGAAACTTAGGCAAGAAAATATGAGAAAAACATGAATATAGAATTAGAGTTAACTTACAGAGCTCAGCAGAATCAGTTGAAAAACCACCGCTCTTTTTTTCAAGATTTATTTATTTATTTGAAAGAGAGTCAGCGGGAGGGCATATGGAGAGGGGAAGAGAAACTCAAACCGCCTCTGCATGAGCACAGACCCCAACTTCGGGCTCAACCCCACAACCCTGACTGCACCACCCAGGTGCCCTGAGAAACCACCTCTTAAAGCTGAACTGCGTGCATTGGCTTTAATTTGCAATTTCAAGGTTCCATTCACTTGGTTTCAGAAGTAATTGTTAAGTTTAAACACTAGCATACAGCCCTTGCTGGCTTTCCAGATTGCAGATGTATAAACCAGAGTATTCCCATCAGAGTCATAATCACAGACTCTTGCTCATCACTGCTCAGACTCACTCCCTCAAAGCATCAGACGCAAGTTAAACAGTGTTACTTCTCTGTCCTTCAATCTAAAACAAATTTTAAGTGAGGGAGTAATCTCTGAACAAAACAAGAGGTTTGAAAACAATTTTGATGGTTGGAAATAAATTAAGGTGCTTAAAATGTCCATTAAAGTCAGTGAAGAGCTTGAGTCATGCTGGCAACAATATAGAAATCAGGCACTTTGGAATCTGAAAACTCTTGAGTTACATAAGTGACCTGAGAGTACTGGGAAGAGCAGCCTCTGAGTGCCTTGTTCAAATCCCTAACCGGAGCGCAGGTGCTCTGAAGATTGGAGGATAATAAGCTGCTCCTTTCCCCAACACCCCTTTTACCCTTCACATGTTCAAGCTCTGTTGAAGGGACTAGGTTTTTTTCTCTCTTTCTACATTCAAACGCTTGTCTTTCACCTGCCCCATTAGTTACCCAGAAAAGTAGGTGCTCTGAATTCCATTTTAACCATGTGCACCAAGCACTGAAGGCCAAGGACAATAGGGCAGAGTAATTCCTTCAACCATAGACAGCAGCATGGTGATCCTAGAGGTCAAGCCTTCCATATGCTAATTATGCTTCCTCCTTATTTCTTCCATAACTTTTTTCCTGATAATCCATTCATGTGATTTTTAAATATTATACCAAGTCTTAGGCTGATCAGGAAAAATATTAGCTCCAGTGTTGTGAAGGGCGGTTGTTGAGGTGGAAGGGTGGTGTTTTGTTTTGTTGGATCTAGTTCACAAAAGGAATTATATTCAAAAGTCATAAAAAAGGGAACCCATACCTCTCACCTTCGCTCTTGTTCCTAGTAAAAGATAAACTCACATACTCCCTTAGAGCATTAACAGCTTGACACCTGTCTGTACCACCATGAACAAGCATGACTCAGAGAAGGACTGATTTTTTTTTTTAAAGCTCCTTATGTGGCTATGTAAGTGTCTCTGTCTTCGTCCTAGATTAGCCCGATTCTGATTATTTCCATCTAATATTACATCATTTTTTTGCTATCCACTTTACCAGGTGGTAATTTATTTATTACTACATAACTAATCCTGTGTCAAAGTTAAAGTAAGAACATTTTCAAATATGGCTTTCCAGATTATTACCACATGCTCTGACATGTACATGAGATCCTGTGTCATAAGGTAAAACTCACTAATACTGAACACAGTAACTCAAAAATCCCAGTGGCTTCACATAGTCAAATTTATTTCTAACTCAAGGCCAGTTGGTGAGGGACGTAAAGAGGAAGAAGGATTTTCATCTCCACACAGTCATACAGGAACTAGGCTCCTTCCTACTTCTTGCTCCACTATCCCTTGCTACTTTGGGCTCTCCTGCTGTCTCTTGGCTTTGTCCACCAGATGGAGGAAGAGAGAGAACCGGGGGGTTGCACATGAGGCTGTTATGGACCAGAACTGGAAGGGGTATACCCACTTCTGCCCACAAGCCATTAGATGTAGCCCAGTAAATGGCCTCAGCTCATTCAAGGAAGACTGGGTCATGTCATAGCTGTACACCCAGGAGGAAAGGAAAATGGGATTGGAAAAAAGTAGCCAGTCTTTGGCACACCTAGTCACTGAAGAATAATGGCAATCCAATTATTATTCAACATATATTGATCACATACTCTGTACCAGTAACTGTACCAAGTAAGTTACATTCCTTACTTCATTAATCCTCTCAAAATACCTAAAAAACGAGTTTCATTATTATTACTGTCTTATAAATGAAGATTTTGAGGCTGAGGAGTTAAGTATTTAATCAAAGTCCCGTCATTATCCAAGATGGGATTGGAGTCCAGACGGTGTTTCCGGAGTAACATTCTACATTCGCATTCAAGACAGCTAGTTCTTCAGCCACCTGCCCTCCAGCGCTCCTCTACGGAGTTCCACACTTCAGCCCTATGACGACAGCATCGGTCCCTTCCTGGCCCACCTTTCCCCATCTGCTCCTGCTGGCCGATTTAGCTAAACTGACTAGAACTTCTTTCTCATCAAAAGACAGTAACAGGTGTTTAGTATGAATAGCTCCTGTCTAAATGAACAGGCATGAGATAGATAGACGATAGATAGATAGATGATAGATAGATTAGATAGATGGGCAGGCTGTGATTTAAACTGAGGGGAAAAGTGGGACGGAGCAATTAGGAAACCATAGACATCATCCCCCTGCAGATGCATCCTATTTCCTCCCTCCTGGATGCCCTTCCGCAGAGAATACCTACATCTTCTACACATCTGGTGGTCAGAGATCAAAGTCCTCTCTATTTTCTATATTCTTTCTCCCTCTCTCCTCTTCCCTCTCCTCAGCCCCCAAAACACGTACACAAATACACACACACACACACCCCAAAGACCACAAACTGAAACAAGTAAACACTCCATCTGGGGCTGCTGGAGAAAAGATCTGCAGTGTTTTTTTCATCCTCCAAAATTCCAAGACCCAAACCACATACATATGGATTACATAGGTGCAAACATGAAAAGTAATACAGGAGGTGATAGAATGGTATTAATTCTAACTGCAATGACCTACATCCTCGGGTATGGTTCTTAAAATATTGCAAATAGTGTGGAACCAAGGCTGAACAACAGAAATTAGAGAAGAAAGGGAAGAAGAGGTTGCCACTTTTGAACTAATTCCCTGGTTTCCATCCTCCTCCAAATAAAGACAGTGGAGCCTGAGGCTACACGATTTCAAACCAGTTAAGTGAGCCTGGAGCATCCTCCCAGGAGCACTGAAATTCACAGCAGGCTCAAGAGAGATCTTTAATGAATTCAGTTTTTGGACTCAAATGCAAAAGGTGAACTCACATAGGCTTCTCTAAACCTTAAGCTGTTAAACAGGCAAGAACAAAAGCTCACCAAAAGCCTCTTGCAAACTGCTCTCAGCTGCAAAACATTTTTCCCCCAGACAAACCTGCTTTTGGAGCAATAGCCAAGGCTTCTCTGTTTAAACTCGAGACATGGTTTTTAGAAGCTGCGTGTTGTTGTGGAAAAACACTAGTCTCATACACTAGGTTTTCTTGTGTGATTCTCTGTATACCATTAAAGGGAAAAGGCACAGGGCTGCTGAAGCAGAATTTTAGATGGATGTGTTGCAGGAGAAACCCATCAAACTGATTTAAGGAGAAAACACTGTAATAGGGCATTAGATAACACTACGCACTGATGGGAGGCGAGAGAAGGAGCAAACAAACCTTTGGCAGACTAGTTCTTTAGTACAGATCTACACCCCAGGAGCCTAAATGACTGCCATGGAAAAATTGAAGGGGTTCTTTTTCTCATAAGGATGGTCAAAATATAAAATAAGCCACTACTAATGGGCTTCTGCTGTGCTCCCTCTGCTCTCCCAGCACTAAGACAGCCGACCCCCACACCCCTGCAAGGAACCGGAGGTGCACTGGTTAAGGACTCTGGCAGGAATTCAGACCTGGGTCAGAATCTCAGCTTTGCCACTCACTAGCCGAGTGACCTCTGGCAAGTCACTTGACATCAGAGTCCCCATCTGCAAAATGGGGGTGAAGTAGTACCTAAATCATAAGTCAATTGTAGCAAAAGAGATGTTCGTGTGTCTTGTGTGCTCCACTTCCTAGCAAATGGAATTTAGCAGCGAAAATTAAAGACAAATGGGGTGATCAGCACGGGCCAGACTACTGGAGCCCGCCAGGGCTGCCAGGGAGCAGGGACTTCTAGACACCAGAAAGAACTGCAATTTGGTGAGGATTAAAAGGCAACTGAGACAGCAGACGGTTTGGATTTTGTTTATATGCATCTTCAGTGTCTAGACTATGGTAGAAATAGTCATTCAGTGCGTGGAGAATGCATGCGTGAATGTATGCATCCATGAACATCATTATCTTACAAATGTCCCACTAAATCTTGCTCAGCTTGCGATAAGCCTTTCTCTGACCAGTCTGCTAACGGCTGAGACCCGGAATGTCCATCTGCTGCAGTTATGCAGGGCCTATGGGAATGGCCAAAATCTATCTGGCATCTTGGAGCTGTTCCATACATTCTCCAGAGTAGCAAAAAGCATCTGACTATTTGGAGAATATGTATTGCCCAATATTTTTTTTAATTGGGATTTTAAACAAACACCCAATTTTTTTTACATGAATAAATGAAGATAACAAACCTGATTTAATTAGTACCTGTGTATCTAACCTTCTCTTCCCAGCCTCCTCTGCACCCAAGCTAGCTGAGGACGCTTTTCTCATATTCTGGAGCTAAGGGATCTGCTGAGTTGAGCTGAAAACAGGTTGCCTTCGCCGGGGCCCCTCCTTCGCCAGCTATAGGCCAACAGAGATTCTCAGCAAAAACAGAAGAGCTGCAATGCAGTATTTTCCTCTGGAACTTTGAAGCTGTATTGAAGATTTCAGACATACAGTGAAAGCGTATTTGTTTTCAGTGTTCAAACGCAATTTAAATGGGAGTTGTTAAAGGAGGCAGATGAATTATTGCCGGTTCGGCAGCACTTGCTGGAGCTGGCCGATCATAATGGTATTTTGCTGAACTAAATTATTTTAGATCCCCTTGAAAATTATGTAGCTCTTCCCCAGAAAGAGTCTGCTGTTAGTAACCGTTAACCCTGTAGTACCGTTGCAGGGACGAGAGCTGAACGCTGTCCACTAAAAACAACCAGCCCCGAAACTTCCAGACCCAGAAACCCAGAAAAAGAAAAAGAAAAAAAAAAAAAACTGATAAAGGACCAGCAGGGAAGTCGTAGCAAAACAATGGCAAATGGCAAATGGCAAGCTACCTCTCCCTGCTAAAGTTCATTTTTCTTACTGCTGCTGATGCTAATCACGGGGATTCGGATTTCTCACCGGAGACTTGTATTATTCTGTGAACATCACTCCTGAGTCGTATCTCACCCTGCACATTGTGTAGCCCAGGGAATGCATTCCTGCCTCACACTCCAGCACATTCTTCTTCCTCTCTCTTGCCTCTGCTCTCCGAGACCAGCCACTCAATTCTCTGCTCTCAATATAATGAAAATCTGTCAACACCCACTAACAGAATACATCCCTGTCCCAATTCCAAAGCCTAATTTAACCTTAGAAATCAGAAAAGAGTTTGGTTCGGGAGAAGACTTGCAGGATCAGAGCTCAGTGTCCCCGTTGGAGCGTGACAGTGCAGGAGAGGGAAAAACCATCCATTCTTATCTGTCGTTTAGGAGACGGTTATGGTTTGCTACAGAAAATGGAGTTTGGTTTTGCACTTTGGAAGGTTTGATATTCAGAACCAGTGCAAGATTCCATTAACCCACCTAGCCCTCAGTGAGAGAGAAAGCCAGCAATAGGAACTTGGCTTTATAAATATGGTAATGAAACACTACCAGGTTAAGAAACATGGCCAGATTAATACCAGAAACGACACTGAGCACATGTGCGTGCATGTGCACACACGCGCATGAGGGTGTGTGTGTGTGCGAGAGAGAGAGAGACAAAGAGAGACACAGAGAAAGAGATTTAGATCTACTGTTCTGTTACTTTTCCTTTTACTCTAGATGATTCCTTTCCTCTTTCCTTCTTTTTCTTGCCCTTTTATTTGAACATGTCTTTTTGCCTCCATCCCTTTGAATTTTACAAATTTACATGCACATATATAAAAGCTTTGGCTAAGACCTTTAACTTGGACCAACATCTGCCCATTTCCAGAAATTCATGCAATCTTTTCGGAGTGAGAAAGAGTTAAAATGTCTTCCAGAGAGAGTCAGCCTTTGTTGTCGCCCCTTCCAGCTAACTTTTCCAGGAGATGTTTCCCATCTCCTGTCATTTCATAACTGGTAAAACCCCAAGATGTCTCATCATCAAATCATTAAGCCCAGTCTATGAAATTGCTACTGGGGTAGCTAACATTATCTTGCATTCAGGGGTGAAAATGTTGAATCTTTAATTAACCTGCGCCTTTCCTGCAAGCAACTAGACTCTTTCATTCCTGCATGTTATATTGTAACTCCTTCTTGCCATAACTAATATCTAAAGAGAGGATTTTCACAAACGCCAAAGAGCTTCCTAACTAAGCTCTCTGCTCTCTTTTCAGGAAATTGCTTCTGCCCTGGAAGCCTTTGCATGTCCTTTCCATTTACCACACCTGAATTAATTCACTGATGCCCTGCGAGAGCCACCATATAAGGGTAGGAGACAGAGGGAATATGGCCCTTCACCCAGGGCACCTCTGAAATGTAACGATGGCTCGAACTAACTAGCCTGTAATAATATTGGCAAGTTTATAGGGTTATTTTATGAGCAAGGTAATGACGATCTGAAATGGTCACCTTGACTTCTCCACTGTCCCTCAATTCTTTAAACCTATTATTATGAGGCAAAAGACATGAAATATCTTATTCTGAGAGGCATATAAATTATTTGTAGGGAGATCTTAACAGAGTTCTGGGTGGAGCAGCACTGGCTGTCCCCACATAGTGGAGGCAGAGCCCGTGAGGGAATCGTGAAGGCACATTCTTGCCACCAGCCACACGGATGATGGCACCTGTACCCTCTGCTCTGCCCTGCACCTGCTGACACCCACTCTTCCATTGCCTTGGCTAAACTCTGACACTGCTCCATAACCCATGTGCTCCTGACTGTATGTGAAAATTACTCAACAGAGCCAGATATCTGGTCCCAGCAAGTTCTCATGGAATGCATGCTTTTTGTCTGGTTCACAAAGCGCATGAACTACATGAACTGATTCCCCTTCAGGATCTGGATTGAAGTTTCCTATCCTGTTGTTGTCAGCAGTACTCTCCCTATTGAAGGCGGCATTCTGGCATTTGGGTAGCAAGTTTAATGCTGTGAATACCTCTTGTCTGTGCCCTTAACCTTAAACAAGTTTCTGTCTCCCCACCCCTTCTAAACATTTTGGTCAAAGAGGAGAGGGCAGAGCAAGGACACATCAAGAAGATGGGCTGTATGGGATGTCTTTTCCAAAGAAGAAAGGGCTGGGGAATCTTCAACAAGAGAAGAGGATAAAGTTGAGAAAGCAAATAGGAGCATTCACACTTTCCTCCCTCTTGAGGCAGAACCCCAAGTGGAGACAAAATAGAGGCATCCAGAGAGTTAGCAAAAGCCACAGAACATTGAGCAGGGGGATAGTACACCGACCTGGATAGCTGTGTGTCCTGGGGTGGGAGTGGAGCCCAGGACACCATGCAGCCACAGCCAGCCAAACGCAGAATCAATGTCACAGCCCAGACACATGATGGCTCCTTGAGCTACAGGCAGTGCTCCTGGCCCCCAGCCCCTCACATCCTGTCCAGTTCCTGCAAAAGCCCAAGTCTCCATTCGTCTTGACTAAGGGTGGGTACTGCCAAGTTCTTGAAACTGCTAGGGAAACAGCAGAGGACTGAGAATCAGATAAAACAGCTTCAATATGTGGCAATTTCAAACCAGTAAATACAGTCAGGATCACAATCCCTACCAGTGAATGCCAGACCAGAGAGAAGGCTGGCCACGCAGTCAGCAAGATTCCTTAGAAAAGCAAAAGGATCAGACACTCTTCACCTCCCCCTGCAGCTGCAAGATCATGGAGGCCTACCCATCCTACAAACTCAGAGGCCACCTTAGCAAGGAGCAGGGAGAGGAAGTGAAGTATGAAAATTTAGCATCTACTCAAAGATAGAAGACATCCAAAATAGACCACTTAGAACAGGGAGAGGGTTATACTACTTCTCCACTATCTAGAGAGATTATTGTGTTTCTAGGGAAGGGTAGGGATTGGGAAGCTAAATTGTGAATACATTTATTCAATTATTTAATAAACATACAGAATCTAAAAAATTCTATTGTCGTAATATAAGAAAATCTTACTGTTTGGGAGCCTAAGTGGCTCAGTTGGTTAGGTATCTGACTTCACTCAGGTCATGATCTCAACATCCAGGAATAGAGCCCTTTGGTGAGACCCGCACAGGGCTCAGTGCCCAGTGGGGAGTCTGCTTGTCCCTCTGCCCCTCCCCCAGCTTGTGCTTTTGTGCCCTCTCTCTCTCAAATAAATAGATAAAGTCTTAAAAAAAAAAAAAAGAAAGAAAGAAAGAAAAAGAAAATCTTGTTCCTGGGTATAAGGAGACACATACAAAAATATTCATAATAATCTGTTACAAAAAATTGAGAAGGACCCAAGTACCTTTCAACAGAAGAATCAGTAAATAAATTGGAATAACATCACAGAATGAGATACCATAAAAGAAATTTATGTGTATTGATATGGATAAATATAAGGTCACAAACATAGTATCAAGCAGGTAATGAATGATGCAAAAGGATACATATACATAATACATCCTTTCTATAAAGCTTAGAAACATGCAAAATTATTGGTTTAACATAATAATAATTACAAACATTTACTATTGAGCTTCCTTTCACCAGGTACTATTCTAAGTATTTTACACATACTAAATGAGTCACCCTTATCCCCACTTTCCAGATAGGAAAACTAAGATAGATGATAGATAAATAGATAGATAGATAGATAGATAGATAGATAGATGATAGATATATGGAAGTTAAATAACTTTTACACTGCTTAGTAAACAGGTACCCCAAGATCATTTCTAGGCATTTCTATTCCAGAGTGTATGCTGTTAATCTCTATACTTGACTGTCTTTCATATTCTATAAATATGAAGTAAAAATAAAAAGAAATACATGGAATGATAAAGTCAAAATTCAGAATAAGTGTTTACCTATGGGGGCAGAGAGAACAATGCAAGAGAGCCAAGTATACTGGCCAGGGAAGAGGGAAGCTTTAATTTTTTTAGGCTTAGTGATATTCATTATCTTACCATCTATACCTTCATTTCAGTATATCTGGCCTACTTTGCTATAAATTGGTAGATAACTATATTTTCTTTGAGTACCTAAGTAGAATGTGAGTCAACTTGACATGTTATTATAATGATGTGAACTACAGACTCTGGGTGATAATAATGTACCAATATAGTTCAACAGTTGTAACACCTATACCACTCTGGTGGGGTTATTGATAATGAAGGAGGCCATGCATATGGAACACAGGGCATATAAGGGAAATCTCTACCTTCCACTCGATTTTTCTGTAAACCTGAAAACATTCTTAAAAATTAAGTCTATTTTAAAAAATGCTGTTACAGGGGTGCCCGGGTGGCTCAGTGGGTTAAGCCTCTGCCTTCGGCTTAGGGCATGATCTCAGGGTCCTGGGATTGAGCCCGGAGTCAGGCTCTCTGCTCAGCAGGGAGCCTGCTTCCCACTGTTTCTCTGCCTGCCTCTCTGCCTACTTGTGATCACTTTCTGTCAGATAAACAAATAAAATCTTTTAAAAAAATAAAAATTAATTTAAAATGCTGTTACATACAGCAACATTATCTGGGATACTATAGGATTATGACTTGGGGTACAAATGACGTGAGAGTGTTGGCAGCTAATGAGCATTAGTAAAGATGAGTCTAGAAAACTATGAAAATGGTACTCTGGGATTTAAATTAAACTGTCCTTCATTCACCTTCAGTGACTAGAGAGAGGAGAGGATAGAGTAAGAGGCAGGCCTGAGTGACCTCATCAACACTCTCCAGAGGTCTGGGGTGGGGAGGGGGGTGTGACACTGGGGGACTAGTCCAGAAAGGGTGGCCTGGAAGAGAATCAGCTCTGGGAACTGTCTGAGAGTGTGGGCACTATATTATTCAGAGACTAAATAAGCCTCCTGACCTTTTGTGAACAAGGAAAAGGAAAATTCGTGATTTTCCAGCCATGGAAACACTGCCAGGAGTTTTTCCTTCCTAAGTTATAGATGAATCTCTATCCTGCCCCAGCCTTTACTTTGATTCAACGTTTTTTGTGTTTTGGTTTTTGTTTGTTTGTTTGTTTTAATGTTCTAAAAAATTATCCTAGCCATCCCTCCCATGGCAAAGTATTTCCACTAAATACTTCCATTGTTCCCCAGGGCCTATACTCTCACCTATGGAAATAAGTCAAAGCTCTTGACTTCAGGGTTTGAGCAGTGTTTGCTTACAAGCTGAAGAATGCAGACAAAATGAATTTGGATAAAGGAATGAAAGAAAGAAGCAGATCATTGTACTGGCATTGCAAATTCTTTTAATGTTATATTTCACACTTTACAATAAATGGTTTGGGGGTCCCATCCAAACACATACAACTTTTTTTCTCTTGGAAAATGGGCATAACTCCCAGGTTCTGCCTTCTCTGAAACCACAGACATGTAAGAGAACTAAGGTTCCCATTCTTTCTCAAATAACTGGATTTTCTGGGCTCATAACTGCCTTCTTTGGATCAGGACAGAAGAGGACGACACAAGAAAGAAGAAGAGAGAGGATACAGGAAAGGAGAAGTACTATAGAATAGTAACATCAGTAAAAGAGAATGGATTGATTATATTGTCCCATACTGGGCACTGATGAGGAAACCACCACTTTGTGTCCTACAAGTGTGGTTCCACTTTTCCCAGATAATTAAGAATTGCTCTCAAAACTAATTTCATAACAGTATCAAAAAAATTTTTATTAAGTTTTTTATTTTAACTCCAGTATAGTTAACATACAGTGTTATATTCATTTCAGGTGTACAATGTAGCAATTCAACATTTCCATACATCACCCAGTGTTCATCATGACAAGTGTCCTCCTTCATCCTCATCACCTATTTCCCCCATTCCTCCGCCAACCTCCCCTCTGGTAACCACCAGTGTGTTCTCTAGGGTTAAAAGTCTGTTTCTTGGTATGTGTCTCTCTCTCTCTTTTTTCCTTCGCTCATTTATTTTGTTTCTTAAATTCCACATATGAGGGAAATCATATGGCATTTGTCTTACTCTAACTGACTTGAATAAGATTTTTTAAGATGAGAGGAAGTGTAGAAATGAAGAAATAAAAAGATCTGAACTCAGAAACAGCTAGATCTGTAAACAGTGGAAGAAAGGGTCTCCCAAGAAGGGCTCTGTGTACACAGCACTTCTGGGCCTTGTAATAACTAAGAAGAAACATTGTATATGGACCTAAAAAGCCCACACAATAAGCTTGAGAGCCTTGACAAAGATCTTCATGACTCAGCAAGAGGGAAGTGGATGCATAAGCCTTCGGACCATGACAGGCAGGCATTGTCAGAGACAAAAGTAAGTAGCAGCCAGGAAAAGTAGAACTGAAATTTGGCTTCTTCCCAATTGCTCTAGACCAGTGGTTCTCAATCAAGGGTGATGCACCCTCAGTGGGATATTTGCTGATACCTGGAGGCATTTCAGTTGTCTCAGTTGAAGCAGGGAGTGGGAAGGTGGGGAATAGTTCTACTTTTCTCAGAGAAGCACCCGGATCTGGCATCTAGTGGGAAGAGGCTGAGGATGTTACTAAACTCCCCACAGTACCTCCCACCAAGAAAGTATCTGCTCCACAATGTCAATAGTGTCAAGATTGAGGAACTGTGCTCTAGACTAAGTGCTTCCTGTGGCTCCTATATGATTCTGAAGGACTAGGAAAAAGTGGTCCCCAAATGACCAAGATTGAATTTCATGACAGCTCTGATGAGCAAACATCAAGGCAGATTTGTGGTTTTTTTATATATAAAGTTGTGACATATTTGAAGCAAATGTGTTACATTGCATAATGGGAATCTCTCTCCCCATTGCTAAGAGTCTTTCTAAGCGTAATGCTCCCCAACATGTATTATAGCTTCTATCGTTGGAGCAAAATGATTTTGAGAAAATGATCATGGTTATTTTGTAGATTTGGAAAATACTCAGAACTGCCTGTGGAGTGGAGAGACTGGACCCTGTCTGTATCCAGCCACCTGCATGTGTTCTTTGGTAGATCAACCACATGCAGACACCATCACCAGGCAGCAAGGATTTAAGTCTCTAGAAAAGTCAAAAAGATTTTTGCTTTGCCCAGGTACAGCAGGGGTGTATTTCAGACATCAACCAGCTTCTAAGGAAGCAGAAGTGTTCTTTTGTTCACTGCTGTAAAAAAGATGGAAATGTCTTGGCAGACATTTCATTGTACCTAAGAGGGTTCTATACCAAATTCCAATGCGGGAGGTTTCCCCAAATACCACCAAGCAATTCTTTAGGATACCAGCTGGATGTCTTACCATTCAATTTGATTCTGACACTATCTGCCTGGAGATAGCATCAGATTCCACAGGTAAAGGGCTCAGTCCCACAAGACCACCCTCCACTTTGGATACCAATCACAAGGCCAAGTTATTACCTGTGCTTCTTGATGTGGAAAACAAAGGTAGAAAAAAAAAGTATTACATTTCCTTACTACCTATAGCCCATTGACAAGTCCTTGAAACAGGCAAAGTGATATTCTTTTAGGAACTCAACTGTCTCATTGTTGATACTTTGCTAAGGGCAAAAGGAAATCTTAGCCCAACCCCCAGGACCCTGTAAGTCTAATAAAAATTCCTTTGGAAATTTCATTTATCTCTATCCCCCAAGATACCTGTTGGCAATCATCCCCCAAGCATACGGCCCATAGATATACATCTAAAAGATCTCATTACTAAGGTTTTATTACATGGTAATAAATGACTTTTTCCAACAATAGCTAGCCCCTTCAAGGACCTGGAAACCTTGTTTCCAAATTCCTTAGAGGCTTACACTATCCCTAACACCCTCCCAACTTGAAAGTATATAATGGGCCACTCCTCATGACTCCAGTGCAGCTCTTTCTGCCCACAGGTCCTGTCCCTGTGCTTTAAAAAAATCATTTTTTTGTACCAAAGATGTCTCAAGAATCTTTTCTTGGCCATTGGTCTTGAACCTGAACATCTTTCCTACATCACTTTTGACCAATTGACTATAAGTTAGAGGCTGCAATGACTCCCTCCAACTCAGGATGCCAATTGCAAGTCCAGGTTGTTACTAGCAGTTCTGACTGACTGGCTATAAATCAGAGGTTCTCATAATCCCCTCCTTGGGTTCAACTAATTTTCTAGAGTCGCATACAGAACTCAGGAAACCTGTTTACTTACTAGATTACTAGTTTGTTATAAAAGGATATAATCCAGGAATAGCCAGATGGAAGAAATGCATAGAACAAGGTATGGGGAAAGTACACAGAGTTCCCATATCCACTCTGAATATGCCTTTCTATCCAAAGCTCCACATGTTCACCAGCCAAGAGGCTCTCCAAACCTTGTCCTTTTGAGGTTTTATGGTGACTTTGTTACATAGGTATGATTGATTAAATCATTGGCCATTGATGATTGAACTCAATATCCAGCCCCACTTCCCTCCATGGATTTGGTTGCAGGACTAAAGTTCAAACCCTCTAATCACATGGTTGGCTCTCACGACAACCAGCCACCATTCTTAGGTACAACCCAAAAGTGAACTCATTATCATAGTCAAAGACAATTTTCTGCTCTTATCACCTAGGAAATGCCAAGGATTTTAAGAGCTCTGTGCCAGAAATGAAAACAATGACCAAATAAACATTTCTTGTAAATCACAATATCATAGTATCTATGAAAATAAAAAACCATGAGTTAGGTGAAACCTAAAGTATAGTTTGATGGTCTTGAAAAAATCAGAGGGCTCTGGAGGAGAGGCCTTCCTGATTTAATGAGAAACAGTTTCCTAACACCCATCTCCATTGTTACCACAGACAGTTACAGCTCCCAGGTGGAATGAAAGGGGGAAGAAGCCTAAATAACACCTATTTGCTAATGGACAACAGATCAAGATGGAATTGATCATGGTCACAAGAGCCACTGCTTCGTGGTAACAATACACTGCAGAGAGCCAGAAAGACATCACAATGGGACTCTCAAACTGAAGCTAAGATCCAATGTGAGAAACTCAAGCTGAGGAGGAGAATATCATTCTAAGGATTGAAACTATTACCATTAAATGGGGCTTGAACTAAACTTTACTTGAAAATTAAAAAATATAGAGATGTGGCTTTTTTTATGCTTTCTATGCCATGGAGCAAATTTATTCCACACATATGGAAATACAGACATACAAGACATGCAAAATACATAGAGAAACCAACATAATACAAATTCTCTAAACTGGAGGAATATAGGACTTCTCAGGTATGAGGAATAAATTAATTATTCAACTGAATTAAAGACTATCTAGTTTTACAAGACAATCCTTTCATTTCTCTGTGATTTAATTTCTTCACTTCCCTTTGGGAAAAATAATAGTTTCTGTTAAAAAGAAAGAAGTATTATGAGAAAACTTTATATTTCTATGGTGCTTTTACACCGAAAGCGTTACATTAAAAAATTTCCTTTCACATAAGTTCTCTAAAATGCCTACAACATCATTCCTCCAGGAAACTTACTGGACAGAGAAAGTAAACTATAATTTAAACACCAAATAATATCTGCTAAAAGATCCATCCACTTTTTAAAAAACAAGCATCCATTTATACCGTTTATTTTATCTGAATGATTTAAACTCTAAATTATTTGGGACCAATAGTCAAGTTTTAATTCCTGCTCTCTAGTCTAACATGTCAAGTACCTGACATTAAAAAAGAACAATAGCTCAGGTAAGAAATAGGAAAAGTGTATCTAACTATTAAAGGTAATAATATAATAATTTTTTAAAAGGATACAAGTTAATTGATTCTTACATTTTATTCTCTCCTCAGATTTTAGTTCATCTTTATTCTTTTATGTTTTTATAACTATAGATTGTGAATTAATCTATTCAAATGGGATAGTATTTCACAGAAAATGGACATCCTCAGAATCCCAGAACTCCTTACCAAGATGAAAGACCATGTTAATAAAACAGTATTAAATTACTCTGCAACAGTAATTGCTCTGCTTCCTTCCACTATAGTAAATGGTAATAAAGGAAGATTTCCCCATACAAGTGCCCACTGCCATTTCAAAAAAATGACACTGTTGGCTTGATTTAAAATTTGGCTGTAGGGTCTACCAGTTCTAATTAAGATGACTAAATCTTGATTTAGAAAAGAAAGAGAAAGAGGTTAAAAAAATACAGCATGTCCTAATCAAGTAAGAAGATAATTCAAAGGTCATTATTTTGCCCATGGAAATGACTGCCAGTTGAGATATATAAAAGAAATTTAATCAAGTTGATATAATCTAATACATAGGAACTGACTTGAGCTGCGTAATATGAAAAAGAAGTTTTCTGTGATTCAGGAATTCAACACATAATGAATACTAGGTCAACAGAATCAATATCAGTAACTGCATTCTTTAATGGATATTTTTTAATTGTCTTTAATTGTCTTAGCTATTTATATTAATCAAGTAAACAAATAAATGGTAAATTACCATCATGACAATGACTACTTTTTTAGAAGCCAGAGACTAAAAGCATAGCCACAGAGGAGAGAGACATATAGAAAGCCAAGGATACTTGGCAGTACATAGATATACATCTTAGATATATTTAAGTATAAATTTAGCCAAGTATGTTCCATACTTGTCCACTGAACATTATAAGACATTGCTGAGATTAAGAAAGCCCTAAATAAATGCAGAGAAAGACCATGTTTATGAATAACAAGACCATATTTTTAAAATGTCAAATCTATCCAACTTGATCAACACAATACCAATCAAAATCCCAGCAGACTTTTTGGTAGAAATTGACCAGCTGATTCTAAAAATGTATATGGAAATGTAACGGATCGGAAGTTGCCAAGTGATTTTGTTAATTTGTTTGTTTGTTTTTATTTTGTTTTAAGAACAGCCAAGTGATTCTGAGGAGGAAGAACAACATCAAGGGCTTACACATTACTTCAAGATTTGTTAGAAAACTACAATAATCCAACAGTTGTAATATTGGCATAAAGAGCACTCATTAAAAAAATCAATGAAACAGAATAGAGAGTCCATAATAGTCCCAGGTATCAGTAGGGAATTGATTTTAACAAAGTTAGCAGAATAATTGTATGGAGAAATGATCGTTTTTTTTTAAACAAATGGTGCTAGAATGATTTGCATATTTTTGAAAAATTTTGGATCTTCACCTAATAGCATATATATAACTTAACTTGAAATGGAAAATTGTAAAACTTCTTAAAGGAGAAAAATCTTGCTGATCTTGGCTCAGCCAAAATTTCTTTATTATCAGGAATTGCCAACTACAAAACAAATTAACAATTCACCATATTAAAAGCTTCTGCTCTTCAAAATTCAGTTAGGAAAAAGAAAGTATAGGCCAGAGCCAGGGAGAAAATATTTTCAAATTTGTATCCTATAAAGAACATGTCTCTGGAATTATATAAAGGACCCTTAAAACTCAATAATAAGAGGACAGACAATGTCATTTTTTTAAATGAGCAAAGATTAAGACAAATACTTCACAAAAGATGGTATGCAAATGACAAATAAGCATATAAAAATATGTTGATTATAATTAATCATTAAAGCACATATTAAGATACCACTAAGACACTCACCAGAATATCTACAGTTTAAAAGACTGATATAATCAAGTACTGATGAGGATGTGGAGCAACTGGAACTCTCAGTCAGGGCTGATGGGAATGCAAACTGGTACATGGTTTTCAATAAACTTAAATATATACTCACCACTTAGTCCCAAATCCCACTTCCAGGTAGTCAACAAAGAGAAATGGAGGGAAAAAATGTCCACCCAAATGTAAATCATAGCTTTATGCGGAATAACCAAAAAACTGGAAATAACCAAAGTGTCCATCAGTTACAGAATGGAAAACATCAGTATATCATACAATGAAACACTAATCAAGAATAAAAAGTAAAGAATACTGATATGTTCAACAACATGGATGACTCTCAAAAGCGTTATACAGAGTGAAAAACCAAACACAAAACAGTACCTACCTTATGATTCCATTTATATGAAATTTTAGAAAATACAAAACTATATAGAAAGAAAAAAACTCAGTGCTTTACCAGGGCTTTAGTAGAGGAAAAGAATTGACTACAAATAGCCATTAGAAAAATTTAGGGTGATGGAATGTTCTATATCATGATTCTGGTGGTTGCCATATGACTGTATCCATTTGTCAAATCTCCTAGAATTAGTCACCTAACCATGAAGAATTTTATTGTATCATTTATATCTCAATTAAATAATTAAAAACCTAGGAGTAATAAAATTATATAAATCTAAAACATGGAATAAATATATCAAAATATGAACAAATGTTAATAAATTGTTAAATGTGGGTGATAGATATATGACAGATTAATTATGTCCTCTCTATCTCTCTGTGTTTTACAAATTTTCTTTGCAAAAACATTTTTAAGGAAGATGTTAACATGATGGGAAAAGTACCTAGGTGAACACCAAAATTAAAAAAATTTAAAAATCTTCCAAGGTTGTCTTACCATAGTTATAACCACCACCACCACATACAGTGGTTCTGGAATAATTTTATGACCCCAACTAAGACTTAACTTCATATTTCTTGAGGCTACTTCCACTGCCTTTAAAAACAAAGTCTAAAGAACAAAGAGAAAACAAGGGAGTAAGACTAGTGGTGCTATTTTAACAGAGCGAATGATTTCTTACTGTCCTAAACTCCTTTATTCTCTCTCTCTCTCTCCCTTTTTTTTTTCCCAAGTGCAAAATTTGACAAAGAAAATTTTTTTGGTGTTTTATTTGGCTTCGGTATGTTTCTTTTTAGCATGACTACTCACAGATTTCCTTTTTCTATTTCCTTTGTAATTGATCTGTTAGCCATCTTATTTTTAGAAATACAGTTCTAAGAAACCAAGTAAAGCGCAGAAAATATTGTCATTTAGCAATTACTAGGAGTCCTTGTTTAAAAAGAAAAGAATATTCCCTGAAACCATGATATATTAAATACTCATTAAAATTAATGAGAATGCTTTTATTCTTACCTGCGAGAATCTGGGCTTTTTTTTAAAGCATGGTTTAGATAGAAAAATTTTTAGTCTTGCAAGTGTTCTATAAGTGTTAAGAAGTCTGGAGGGACCATATGAGAGAAAGTGAGAATGTGTAGTGCTGTGTGAAAAAAGAAAAAATTGTTAAGAGTATGATGGGTAGGAAGAAGAAAAGATATCACAGTTTTTCTGCTTCTGCCTTTCTACCACAGGATTTCACTAATGTTCTCAAGTGAAACACTCTTCTGAAAGTTTAAACAAGATCAATATTTTCCTTCATGTCAAATACATAAAAACATATTTTCAAAGGCAGGATGTTTTAGTTATCTATTTGTCATGATGGAAATGATCAATAGTTGATGTTTGGGGGGGAATCATTTCGTACATGTTTTCAAGTAAACAACTTTCCTTTTTAATAAAAAGAAGCTGTGTTATATATAAAAATTATCATTGTTTTTGTCCTCTTTCCCTGATCTAATTAATAAAAGGAAAGAAGGGAAGTTCTTTTGGCTTATTAACTATGGACATAGTTAACTATTGCACTTTCAACAGAAGAGAAAAAATAAATGCTATTACCTGAAAAGCAAGGAGGACTAAGAAAGTCTCTCACTTTAGTCTGTGAATTCCCATTCAATGTCATTGGATCCTGTTAGCAAATGGTTTTACTACAGTGTCTCAAACACAGTGGAAGCCCTCAGGAATTCTCTCTAGAAGTCCTTCACTTGTAGCCCTGAGACTGCCAATATCTAACAAAAGAATCTCAAGGGCCAATCAGATAACTTTTTCACTTAATAGTAACCAACACTGCCATCTTTTACTTAACTCCTTTTACCAAACACTGTATCACCAAGACAGATATGGAAATTCCAACATCAGGGATTTCATATTGTGTATACATGCTGCCTTTTTATTTTTTTATTTTTAAGATTTACTTATTTATTTGACAGAGAGTGAGAGCACAAGCAGGGGGCACAGGAGGCAGAGGGAGAGGAAGAAGCAGGCTCCCCACTCTGGAAACCCCAATGTGGGGCTCAATCCCAGGACATAGGCACCCCCATGCTGTCTTTTTATTAGGTAAATATTTACCACATACTAGTACTATCCAGGAAATTATGGAAAAATTACAGGCAAGATACAAGTTTCAAAAGTGTGCTATGGGCCGCCTGAATAGTTCAGTTGGTTAAGCATCTGACTCTTGATTTCAACTCAGTTCATGATCTCAGGGTCATGAAATGAAGCCTCCCTTCCATTGGGCTCTGTGCTATGTGGGGAGGCTGCTTAAGATTCTCTCTCGCTCCCTCTCCCTCTATCCCTCCCTCCAACTGGTTCTCTCTTTCAGAGGAAAAAAAAAAGTGTGCTATCTACATATACCTTACAAGATAACAAGGTAACTTACAAGATAAGACAATCCCATATCATGCCATGATAGAAAAAAAATAATTAAATACTCAGTAAGAACACGATGCAGATGGCTTTCAACTATGTAGTGTGTAATTTACAGCAATGTGTAAGCATGATTTCTACGCTTTACTAAGGTACTATTTTGTTAAAGAGAAAAATCTTCAGACGTAAATCTTCAGGCAGCAGTGTAAGAGGAATCATGGGGTAAATCTATGACTAGATGGGGCACCTCGGTGGCTCAGTGGGTTAAAGCTGCTGCCTTCGGCTCAGGTCATGATCCCAGGATCCTGGGATCAAGCCCCACATGGGGCTCTCTGCTCGGCAGGGAATCTGCTTCCCTTCCTCTCTCTCTCTCTGCCTGCTTTTCTGCCTGGTTGTGATCTCTGTCAAATAAATAAATAAAATATTTTTTAAAAAATCTATGACTAGATGCCAAAAGGATGGTACTGATAGATTGCAATGCTTCCTTTGAGGCAGTGATCACTGTGATCTGGGAAAATTCTGTGAGATATTCAGAGTAAGTCATCACTGATTGAATGACTATGCTTTTTGAGGAGTTTTCATACTGGGAAGGACACAGAATTCAAATCAGTCCCACTTTGGTGTGAAATCAGATTTGCCATCCAGAATCTCAGCATTTGTAAAATGAAACTAATAATACTTTTTCATTCATTTGTTGAGGAAATTTATCAAATAGGATACTCCATGGACTTAGGGTCATCTCCTGGGGGCCAGACCAACAACCAGTTCTGAAGACCTTGGGGATGTACCAGGTTTGAGCAACTCAGGCCTGTTGAGTTAACCCTTTCTTGTAAGGTTGAATAATGGCCCCCAAATTTATCCAAGCCCTTATTCCTGGGAATTATAGATGTTATATAACAAAGGGGACTTTGAAAACATGATTAAGTTATCTTGAGATGAAGGGAATATGCTGGATTATCTGAGTGGGTCTTAAATGTAACCATGAGGGTTTTATAAGATGGAGGCAGAGGCATATTGAACTACAGAGAGACAGCAGACTATATGAAGACTAAAGCAAGAAGCTAAAGTGTTGGCTCTGGAGTTAGAGAAAAGGGCCACAAGACACATAATACGAGGAACTGAACTAGCAAAGTAAGGAAAAGGAGTCTCCAGAGGGAGCATGGCCCAGCCAACACCATGATTTCAGTCCAGTGAAACGGATTTCAAAGTTCTGATTTTGAGAATGGTAAGCAAGCAAGCTTGTGGCACTTTGTTATAGCAGCCATAAGAAACTGATACACTTGAGGATAGAACTTCCTAACGAGATCACATTGGCATTTTAATTACTGAATCTTCTTGGAAGTCATTTTTTCATTTCATTCAGCTCTAAAAGAGTGAAATATAGCAAGATGTCAGTATATACATGAACATGCAGGCACATATTTAAAATGCAAATGATCATAAGTACAAAACATTTCAAGAATTTGAAAGCCTTGAAAAATAGCAGCAAGCTACCCTAAGCCAGATGGCTAACTAATGGATTCAGCAGTTGTCCTATAAGGATATTAAATTCAAATATCAAAAGCTGTAATATCCTGAGTACTGTGACTTGAATATAAAAAATAATTGTTAACACCCAAAAAAAAAAAAAAAAAAAAAAAAACCTGACATCCTATGAAGGGTAAGATAATCAAATGACATTGAAAATATCAATGAACTTTACTGGGCTCGTGGTCTAAATTTCCATTCTATAATAAACCAAAATCTACTCAAAATATCTTGTTTCCTGTTTTTAAAGATGATAATGTGATCATATTCAGTCAAAGGTGATTTCCCCAGCTTTAATTAGCATACATGTTTACTCCTCTGTGAATGTAGACTAGGTACTTTCCAGTTCTAATTCACACACACACACACACACATTTTAACCATTAGATCAGTTATTTTTTTTCTCCTCTAAGTACACTGGTAAATCTTGAGAGTCTTTTTCTCACCAATCAGATTTACCTATATTTAAGCACCTTAATTTTTATAATTCATTAATTTCTTTTTTTGTCATAGACTAAGCCAGTGGAATAGTTAAGTAACCAGAATGATTTTCCTGAGCCCAATTTTAAGGTCAAGAAAAAAGTGTCAAATAATAATTTTTAAATTAAGTTAAAATAATAATTTTAAGGAGTTAGGAAGGATGTCTATCCAATCTCTCCCACGTTTAATGTTTATAATGTTATACTCTATAAATTGATTTTCATAATATACTATGCACATTACACAATTAGTGACTTCTGAATCATCAAATATTAAGTCATGTTAGAATAACTTTAGAATCTATCATATTGTATCAAATTGTTTGAAAATTGCTAAGCCATATGTCTATATGTCTATATGTATATGACTATATGTCAATAATGAATAAAGTAGAATATTCATTTTTCTAGAACAGTCCAATATGTGGCCAGCCATTTGTTGTAGCTGTTCAATAAATGTTAGTTAAATTTACATACTAATATAATATAGTAACATACACTCTGTCAGGATTCTTAAAGTCATTTCTGTCAGAGTAAATCTCAGTCTTCATTACCCCACTTCATTGAAACTTTATGGAATAAATTAGTAAACAAAGGCAACAGGAGATTAGGTAGGCTGGCCAATTCCCCCAGCAAGTTATTAGCAGGGTCTACACAGGATTACAAAGTTTAATAAAAAGATTTACATGTATTTCCAATTTATCATGAAATACATGAGAACATATTTCCCATTGAATACTCTTAAGATATACAGCATTCAGATTTTCTTCTTCCCTGAATAAATGATTGTAGAATTTTTAATGATCTGGATAAATTCATATTTATAAAAGTCATGCATCAACTACTACTAAAGATAGGAGTCCAAATTAAATTGAATGTTCATATTTGATCCAGTTAACTGGGGACCAAAGAAGATAATTTAGTTTCCGTAAAAGTTCTTTGATTAATTACCAAAACTGTTAGCCAAAATATCAAATTTCCTCAATTATCTGAGTCACTGTAGCTTTGGGGACCCAGCAGAGGTTGTGGCATCCTGCAAAGCTTTCCATCCTAAGGACTGGCCCTAGGTATCAAGGGCAATATCAAGGGTTTTTTAGACCTCAGGGCAGCTCTAATTCAGACACATAGAGCCATTTCTGCTATGATTTCCATGGAAACTACTAGAAACATAATTTAGTAAACCAAGAACCAGTTATAAAGCTTCTCAGCTAAAGGCACTGCAAGTTCAATGTTTGATGGTCAAAATTAGGGTCATGCAGTTACTTGAAAACACATAACTTATATAGTGACAAAGAGGCAGGTAAAGATTTTATAAAATGAAATTAGTGTAAAGGTGGCCCAAAGCCTCCTTCTCCCTATTGACTACCTATGAGCTTGTTACTGTCCCTCCCAGATCAGGGCTTTACAACAGCTAAACAAGCAATGGCTATAGTTTCTGTGTGGTCATATTTTGCCTTTGCATACTACTTTACTTCAAGAAAATCAAGTAACAGCACATATTCTTACTTTAGCTCCGAATACTATTATTTGCAAAATTATTTAACATTTTAAAAAATAAGTTTCCATTTACATTAATGTTTCTCACTTTAAGTCAACAAAGATAGAATTCCCAGTTTGTCATAATGAAAACTTTAAATCAATTCTTAGTCCCTATGTATATTTGATCTGACGGATGCAAAGTGGACCAGGAACACTCACACCTACATCTTGGTCACTAGAGGTGACTGCTTTATTCTGAAAGTATTTACTGAGTACGTACTATGTGCCATGCACTGTGCTGAGTGCTAAGGATATAGTGGGATGAAACAGGCATTGTCTGTATTTTCAGAGAACTTCTAGCCTATGGTATTCCATACTTTGGGTGACCCAAACGTACTGATTATTGGATAAAAAGTCAAGGCAGTAATGATGTAGATAGAAAAACTTGTCTCTGCTAGCTGGAGCTGAAAATTATCCAAGGCACTTATCCTTCCAGTTAGCCCATAAAACATGTATTACTTGGGGTAAATAATGCTAGCTATTATAATAAATAAATGAACCCTGAAATCTCAGTTCTTGTTTTATCTCACAATGATGAGGGGGGAGGGTGCTCCATTTCATTATGTATCATGGGATCTAGGTTACTTCTATCTTGCAGCTCCACACTCCTCTCTGTCCTTGGAGTTATTATCTGCTCAGGAAATAAAGAAAGTGGGAGGATTTGACAGGCCTGACCTGGGATTTGGGCATATGACTTCTGGTGCATTTTATTGGCTAGAACTCAATCTCATAATCATAACTAACAGCACTGAATTCTAGGAAATACGGTCCAACCGTATGCCCAAGAAGAAGAAAAGAACCTTCTCTACCTGTCCCCACCCACACCATTCCAAATTTCTCTCCATTCTGCCAGCACATAGGGGAAAAGATCAAAAAACTTATGAGAATTTTTTTTATCAGCTAGACCTGGCAATGGAGCACATGACCCACTTACATTCCATTGGCCAGAACTCAATTTGGGGACAACATTTACCATAAGGGAGCCTGAAAGTTCTAATGTAGGTGTGTGCCCAGGAATAGAATACAGGTAGTAGGGATTACTGAACTGCTCTAACAGGAAATTCCTTTCAGTCATTACCAAGACAAAGAAGAAAAGTGTGTCCTTAATTGTTCACGTTCCTTTGACTGTCTACATGATTCTTCTTTCCATTCCTTGGCATGTCCTTGGCATTCATATTTTAATTTCTCTATTTTAAATTAGAGGACTCAAAAGGAAAATATTGACTAGAGCAAGGCCAGATAGCTAAGCAAAAACAAACTTGTAAATGAATTTCAGGTTTCCTAATTCATAGTCTATTTAGTTCGTTTTTATTCAATGTGTGCTGTGCATGTAGCACTATGTTAAATATTTGGGGAACAAAGCTTTTATTTATTCTTCTTTTTTTTTTTTGACAGAGAGAGAGAGAGCACAAGTAAGCAGAGTAGCAGGCAGAGGGAGAGAGAGAAGCAGGCTCTCCGCTAAGCAGGGAGCCGGATACGGGGCTGGATCCCAGGACCCTGGAATGACGACCCCAGCCGAAGGCAGCCGCTTAACCAACTGAGCCACCCAGGCGCCCCGCTTTTATTTATTCTTAAGCATCAAGATATTTTGCACAAAAGAAAACCGTATATGTAATTATTATTTAGAGAAATAAACATGCAATTGTACATAATGTGATACTACAATCAGAACCTACAGTCCAAGGTTTGTAGACAAGAAAGAATTGAGCAATATAACACCTTGGAAGAATTGCACTGAGTTTAAACCCAAAAACTGTAGGATGTAGAAGAACAGAGAAACAGAGAAGAGTTTTTAGAGATGGTATTTGAGGTGGAAGGAAAGTATGAGGAAAATTCTGCTGTGTGTGCAAGAAGACAGGTGTGACCGAGGTGGGAATAGTGGAAGTGACCCCATTTAAGATGATTCTGAAATCATCCCAGAGAACCGTGGTGCGGACTTGACCTGGCCATAGCATGCCTGCCCAAGTGTCTAAGGAATATCATTCTGGCAACAATGTGTAGAGTAGAAGGTGTAGTGAGTGATGGCTGCAAACTCAGCAGACATTTACAGAAACTGAGAAACAGGAGGATAAAAAACGGGACTAGTGTTTTGTTCAGTTTAAGATTTTATATATTTGATTTGGAAAAATGGAGAGAAACCAAGGGGCAGTGGGTAGAGCCTGAGGGAGAACTTACTGGGCAGGGAGCCTGACACAGGACTCCCAGGAACCTAGAATCATGACCTGAGCCAAATGAAGGCATACGCTTAAGCAACTGACTCACCCAGGAGACCTTGGACTAGAGTAGTGTTAGAGAAACTTATGAAGAAAGAGTAAGTGTGGAGAAAACATCCCTTGACCACAGAATCTCACATTTATGAAACAACATATGAAAAAAGACTTTAAGGATACCTGGATGGACCAGTTGGTTAAGCATCTGACTCTTGATTTCAGCTCAGGTCATGAACTCACGGGTCATGAGATTGAGCCCCATGTGGGGCTCTGGACGTGGAGCCTATTTGATATTCTCTCTCTCCCTATCCCTCTATCCCTTCCCTGTCACTCACATTCTCTCTCTCTCTCTCTCTCTAAAAAAAAAAAAAAAAACCAATAATAATAAATAAAACAAAATAAAATAAATTAAAAATTAAATAAAAAAGACTTTAAGATATTACAGAAAAAATGCCCAAACCAATAATTTAGGTTGACACCCCCTACATGGTGCCCCACTTCTAGTAAATCTATGCACTCATATCCTGTTTACATTTGTATTGTGAAGGGGAAATTATATAACCACCCAATTAAGACCCTGTGTTCTCCCCTCAGAACAATAATTTTTTTAAAGATTTATTTATTTGTTTCTTTGACAGAGATCACAAGCAGACAGAGAGGCAGGCAGAGAGAGAGGAGGAAGCAAGCTCCCCACTGAGCAGAGGGCCCGATGGGAGCTCCATCTCAGGACCCTGGGATCATCACCTGAGCCAAAGGCAGAGGCTTTAACCCACTGAGCCATCCAGGTGCCCCTAATTTTTTTTTTTTTTTGCAAAAAAAGTAAGTAAAGCTGCAAACCTACTAAGAAATGCAAGATTGTGCACATTATCTCACAGGCAGGCAGTGACGTTTGTCACACTAAGGAGATATCTTCTCTAAAGAAGCAGATGTCCTTAGTTGACAATAGAAATGTAAACAGAACCCTACAGAATTTTCTCCTCATTTGACCTATTTATTTATTTATATACTGCCTTTGCTAGAAAATAGACAGGCTTACAGAGATAAAATAAAACAAGATAAAGTAAAAATAGGTTATGGAATCAGGGCAAAAGAATAATAAAAGTGGGAAAAATAAGAGCCATGAGTAGTGTTGGTACATTTAAAAAAAAAAAAAGTGGGATAAAACTCTATCCACTGGCTGGAAGTGAATCCAAAATTTGGTTCAGAACTTTCTGCCCAAAGCAGAATTACCTATATGACACAGTGTTCATAAAACAAAGCAGTTACTCAGAAGGGAAAAATCATCCCTAGGTCTGAGATCTCCCCACCCAAATTTCTCTTGAGGACTCTCAAATAAAAAGAGGTAACAATTACTAGCATTTTGTGTTGGTCAGAACTCTCTTCAATGCAAATGATAGAAAGCCCAGCTCAAACTGACCGAAGCAGAGAAAAGAATTTACTGACTAGTTCAACTAAAAATCCAAGGGGTAAATCTATGATTTCAGTCAGTTCCAGCAGAGGGGAACTCAAATAATGCTGTGAAAATGCATCCTGTATCTCAGTCCCACCAACAGTGTCCAAGGGCTCCTTTCCTCTTCTCTGCTTATTGCCAGCATTTGTTACCTCTTCTTTTCTTGAGGACGGCAATTCTCACAGGGATGCAGTGATAGCTCATTGAGGTTTTAATTTGCATTTCCCTGATGGCTAGTGATGTTGAGCATCTCTTCATGTCCCAGTTGTCCCTTCGTAGATCTTCTTTGGAAAATATCTATTCAGGTCTTTTGCCCATTTTTAAATTAGTTTATTTGGGGATTTTTTGTTATTAAGTTACAAGAGTTCTTTATATATTTTGGAAATCAACCAATACCTGGTAAGGACCAGATGTATGGTTTGCAAATATTTTTTTCTTATTCCATAAAATTTTTTTCTTATCGCTTTATTCTTTTTCTCTCCAGAAGGTTTTTATTTTGGTGTAATTCCACTTGATTATTTTGAACTTTGCTGCTTGTGCCTCAGGTGTCATATCCAAAATATCATTACCAAAACCCATGTCAAGGATTTTTATTCCTATGTTTTCTTCTAGGAGTTTCATGGTTTCTGTTTTGAGTTAATTTTCATGAGTGGTATAAGATATGGTTCCAGTTTCCTTCATGTGAATATCCAATTATCCAAGCACCATTTATTAAAAACACTATTTTTTTCATTTAATATTCTCAGCTCCTTTGTCAATTATTACATCACATCCTTGGGTTTATTTCTGGGCTCTCAATTCTGTTCCACTGGTCTATTGGTGTGTTTTTATGCCAGTACCATACTGGCTTGATGACTATAACTTTGCTTAGTTACTCTAAGGGTTTTTCGTTTGTTGTATCTTTTTTAAAAAGAATCAACTCTTAGTTTAATTCAGCTTGTCTCTTGTTTTTAACTTCTCTATTTCATTTATTTCTGCTCTAATCCTTACAATTTTCTTTCTTCTGCTAAATTTGGGTTCAGTTTGTTCTTCTTCTAGTTCCTACAGCAGAGAGTTAGATTGTTTATCTGGGGTCTTTCTTGCTTCTTAATGTAGGTGCTTATTGCTATGAGCTTCCCTTCCTTTTTGGAACTACTTTTGTTGCATTCCACAAGTTCCAGTATGTGTGTTTCCATTTTTGTTTGTCTCAAAGAACTTTATTTCTGTTTTAATTCTTCTTTGATCATTCATGAGAGTGTTTAATTACCATGTGTTTATGAATTTTCTAGTTTTCCTCTTGTTATTGATTTCTAGTTTCATGTCATTGTGCTCAGAAAAGATACATGGTATGACTTCAATCTCTTTGAATTTGTTAGACTTGTTTCATGGCCTAACATATGGTCTCTCCTAGAAAATGTTCCATATGCTCTTGAGAAGAATATGTGTTCTGCTATTGTTGGATAGAATGTTCTATATATGTCTGTTAGGTCCATTTGGTCTGTAGTGTTCAAATCTGCAGTTTCCTCATTGATTCACTGTTTGGATGATCTATCCATAGTTGGGAGGGGTTATTAAAGTCTGCAGCTATTATTGTATTACTGTCTATTTCTCTTTTTAGCTGGGAATTATTTCTCTTTTTGCTTTATATATTTAGGTACTCCACTGTTGAGTGCATAAATATTTATAATTATTAGATCTTCTTAATGTATTGACCACTTTATCGTTCTGTAATAAATTCTTTTGTCTCTTTTTATCACTTTTAGTTTAAATTTTATTTTGTCTGATATAAGTATAGCTACCCCTACTTTTCGTTTGTTTATCATTTGTTTGAAATGTTTTTTCTCTAATCTCTTCCTTCTCAGTCTATGTGTGTCTATAAGGCTAAAGTGAGTATCTTGAGTAGGCAGTGTATCATTGGCTCTTGTGGTTTTTTCTGTCTATTCAGCCATTTTATGTCTCTTAATTAGAGAATGTATTCCATTTACATTGAAAGTGATTATTGATAAGTAAGGACTTACTGTTATCATTTTTTAACTGCTTTCTTATTATTTTATAGATCTGTTGTTCCTCATTTCTTATCCTGCTGCCTTTTTTTGTGTTTTGATGTCTTTTAGTATCAGTATGCTTTCACTTCTTTATCATGTCCTTTTGTATAATTACTAGAGGATTTTCCCTTGTGGTTACCATGAGCCTTACATAAAATACCTTAAACTTATAATACCCTATTTAAACTGACAACAACTTAACTTCAACAGAATTTATAAAGTTTATACTTTTACTTCTCCTCTCTTACAGATTTTAGGTTATTGCTGCTACAATTTACATGTTTGTTTTTTTATATTGTGGGCTAAGTAACAGTGGGACAATTGGGATAAGGAACAGGCCCTGGCTTCATGGAGATTATAATCTAACATTTATTAAAGCCAGGTTATGAGGAAGTGTGAAAGCATATTTTTTTAAAGATTTTATGTATTTATTTGACAGAGAGAGATAGATCACAAGTAGGTGGAGAGAGGGGGAAACAGGCTCCCGGCTGAGCAGAGAGTCCAATGCAGGGCTCAATCCCAGGACCCTGAAACCATGACCTGAGCCGAAGGCAGAGGCTTAACTCACTGAGCTACCCAGGCACCCTATGAAGGTATATTTTAATGGGAGGATTGTCTTATGGCCTTCTAGGACACAGGAAGAGGGGAACAGTTAAATGTGAGTTAGGGAAAGTAGAAGTCTTCCAGGGATAACCTGAGATCAATTTTCATCCCCATATTGAAATCCAGGAACATTCCAATTCAAGAAAATTGACAGACAGAGCTTCAGAACAATACCCTCCCAACATTACATCTGTTTACCAGTTGGCATCTTTGCTCTCTCTTCCCACAACCCTCAGAAACAATAATGGTTAACCAACTAAATGAGGCCCTCTGGGAACATCTGAAGAAGAATTCCTAATGGTGATATTGCTGAATTTTCTAGAGTTGAACCTGGTTTTATTCAACCATTTAAAAAAGAAAAAGGAAGGAAAAAAAAAAGCCTCAAGGATCTTGTTACCATCCTCTTAATTTACACTATTATCTTCTGCATTATCTGTGACCTACAGCATCACACTTCAAATCTTGTCAGTGCCTTGAAGCCAGACATAGAACAACAATTCTCCTATGACTCACACCACAGGGGAAAACACCTGGCACAACTCCTCAAGGCAGGCTATGTATGGTGAAATCTTAAATGGAGACCAGATGGTTTTTGAGCACTGACTCAGCTCCCAGATGTCAGCAGTAGACAGCATTCTCCAATGGATACTGAGTTTCTCAGTATGTGAACTCCACCTCTATCAGATGATCCCCTCCCCCATTCTCTTTTTTTTCTAATGCCTTCTTCATCCTTTTCCATTTCCCCAGACAGGGAAATCCTTTCAAGTCCCAGAGGCTGAAAGCTTTACTTTTATTCATTATGTCTAGCTCAGAGATATCTAATGTAAACCATGGTAGAAATGATCTGTAATTCTGAGCAATACATATAGGAGTCTTCATAGCCATAACTGACAATTGAACACTTGAAGTGTGTAAATGAAGAACTTTTTCATTTTATTTAGTTTTAATTAATTTGAATTTAAATAGCTATATGGCCATAGGCTAGGTAAGGGCAGCACAAGTATAGCTCTTGCCACTCAAAAACTAAGAACTGATTTCCCTCTATTTTTCCTCTGATTCTTTCTAATTTCCTTTGGAAATATTCTGCTGAATAATTGGAGAAATGAGAACATTAAGTAATGTTTCAAAAATATGAGTTTATCACATCTATCCCATTGTATCCCTGCAAATGAAAGTTACTCTAATCCAAGGCATAAGTGTTATTTGCCCCTGGTTGTCTAAGGTTGACTTGATAAGCCTCAGTACAGGGGTAACATTCTAGCCTCTCACAAGTGGCACTTCCTAGTTCTTGCAGGAAGGCCTCTCATTATAGAAATGAAGGACTTATCAGAGTCAAAGAAGGCAGAGAGAAGTTAACATCATACCCATGACTTGCACCCCTCTTTTCCTGTGTGTATGCAAGGAGTTTGAACCCCATATGATTTGATGGGGTCTGGGTGGCCTGGTCTCACTATTATTGCCTGAGCTCTTGAATGGCTTGGAAGTTACAATTGTGTGCCCTCAAGAGTGGTGTTGAAGGAACAATAACAAAAGTCTGAACAGAAAGAGGCCCATATGGCAGGAACAAAAGATGACTCAACAGTGACCTTCATGGACCACCCAGTAGGACCAGGTAGTTTAACAGATGCATCAGTGGATACAAATGAGGACAGATGACGGCTGAGGACCAGAGGTCTCCCCACCTTCCAGTCCCTTGGCATCATTTAAGTTTCCAGGAAATATGATGGAACCAAAGAGAAAAGAAGTTTGAATAGGTAGAAATTAGGTTTTAACAAATCCTGAAAGATTAGCATACATTAATACCTAGTTTTTGTTATAGGAAAATAAGTTTATACTTATTGAGCTATTTAAATTTATCTATTTATTTATCTATTTAAATAGAAACACAGTCTATGCTTAACTATCAATATTGAATTACATTCATGTTGCTGCCTTAGTTTCAGCATCCAACAAGTGGCCTCTATCATATATTATTTTCTCTCTGTCTACCTGCTTTCACTATTATGACAAAGCACATCAGAGGAAAAATCAAAATGTTAATGAGGTTTTGTCTTCAAGTCCTCAAAATAGAATATGTACCAGTGTCCTGGTGCAGCTTGCCTAGGCCTAGACCCACTCTCACCCACCCCCAGCATAACAGGAGGAGTCTAACATGAGCTTACGTGTTAGCATATTGCTTTGCAGGATCCCTTGTACCTAAGGCCTTAGTCATGGGGAATGGCTCAGAGGGTGGAAATATCCAATACATCTAAAGAATACAAGAAGTTGTAGAACCTCGGTATAGACAAAAGACCTGGACAAGAAGTCAAAACACAACCTGACACAACCACCCACAACCTGGAAAACTTTAAGCTAGCCACTTAATCTTCCCAGTCTTCCGTTTCCTCATTTGTGAGGTGCTAGATTAACTCTAAGACCCTTTCCAGTGAAAATACTGGATGACTCTGATTTCATCTGTTTAAATGTGTGCATGTATATAAATTAAAATAATTTTCTTCCATAATATTCTGGGCCATTTTTAAGATTTGTCCTATCGAATATCTTATAAAGACACAGGAATGCAGAGTTTGGTGCTAGTGTAAAAACAGCAAACAAAACAGAACAGAAAGCACAGAAGTAAACTGAAGGACATAAGCTAAAAGCTAAATATTGTTTAAACACTCAACATGTGCCAGATACTGTGCTTTGTGTATCATCATTATTCAATTTATCACTTAATCCCTGCAACATGATAACTGATATAAGAAGGTGATTTATTGAGAAAGTAATGAGTGTCTTGTTATTTGTTTTCTCTACTTGCATGATATTCCTTGGAAAAAAATCAAAAGGATGTTTTCCCTTTTCTACACCAAGAGAATAAGCAGGACCTGTATTGCTAAATTCTAGCTTGATGTTATAAACCAGTGACCTATAGTGAAATTTGGCTTTCAAATGTAAAACCCATTTTGTGTTTTTTAAAAAAATAAAAGTTAATTGTCAGTACTTTAAGATATGGAGATCGCACATTTGAAAAAAAAAATTCCAAATTTTTGTTTCTCTTGAAAAATCACAAGATTGGGCAACACTGGGCATTTTTGTCCAAACAAGATTAACAACACATCAAGAGCACCTGCCCCTTTAGGCTGAGTGTTGTGCTAGGCAAGTTCATCAGGCCACTCTCCCTTCTGGATCACCTCTGTATTACCACCCAACTGAGCCCCGTGGGCATTTTCATTTGCACTTTCTGATCTCCCTACCTGCAGGTGTAAGTTACCAGCTTTTGTGGTTTAGGCTTTGAAAGAAATCAACACGGATCTCCTCAGATGGGGAGAGTATGGAAACTTTGGGGCATCAAGGATAGGATAGGGAGGTATAGGAACCCACTCTGGGCAATTATTAGATGTAGAACACCAGAGAATGGAAGATTACAGCTTCAGGAGCACATCCAGATTCAGACAGCTCTGGAGGAGCATATCCAAATACCAAATCCGCCTGAGGGGATCAGGGATAATAAGCCTTAGGGACTTAAAAGCCTAGGCAAAGTTTCAGGGTGCTGCCATCCTCAGAAGCTCCTTGCTACTAAAGGAAGTCAGACTGGCCTGAGCAAGTAGGATGATAAGCCATAATGGTCCATATGAAGATATAGCAAATGATCAACACCCAGGAGCAGCCTCATTGACTGTGAGGGGAAATGGCACAGTATCCTCCAAAACACTCCTTTACAAAGCATGCATCAGCAACTAAAACTTCTTTACCCTCTCAAGAACTGGAGAGTGTCCACAAAGAGCAACTGATATGGAAATTCCCACTACATTGAATGAGGAGAACTGGTGTGGGGGTGGGGGTAGAGAAGGAGTTTATATTTTCAACAAGCTTCCCTAAAGACTGTGTAAGACAGACTGGTTTGGGATCCTCTGGACTAGCTGTTTACTCACTAAGGTCACTTGCAGCTCAAAAATTCCATGATCTAGAATTCTTTTGCATAAAAAGTTGCCCATAGATAGTGCACAGCACATTGGTTGACCAGGGAATTGATAAACAAGAAACTCACTGCCAAGGTATAGGTCCAAAGTAGGAATTCTAACTTGCTAATATATTAATGCCATCATCGAAAATTAAATTTTTAATCCACAAAATGGTATATGTTTAATAAGCTAGACAATGGCATTAGATGTAGGGGGAATTGGCCATTTTGGACCCCCAGCCTGGTTTTCCCCATCCTGGTGGTATCCTGCTTATTTTTTTTTTAAGATTTTATTTACTTATTTGACAGAGCAAGAGAAAGCACAAACATGGGAAGCAGCAGAAGGAGAAGAAGAAGCAAGTTTGCCACTGAATAGAAAGCCCAGTACGGGGCTTGATCCCCAAACCCTGAGATCATGACCTGAGCTGAAGGCAGACGCTTAACCAACTGAGCCACCCAGGCACCCCAGTATCCTTATTTTTTAGGGCCTCATCTTTCCTCCTCTCCTTTCCTCTAAATAAACTCCATAGCCACAGAACACAGATTAATCTGCTTCAATGAGAGTTTGTTACAACAAGATAAAAGTTTATTTCTATTTTATACCATTTAAGTCATTACCTATATAACAGAAGTTATATAACATAGAAGTTGTATAACATAGAAAAAGTTATTTCTCGTGTAAAGTATATAACATATAAGCTATTTCTCACTTACACATTCAAAATGGTGGCCCAGGCCTGAGTGGCAGCCCAATAGTGTTGAACGCACAGGCTCATTTCGGGTTTTGTTTTTGCTTTGCCATCTCTAGGGTATGGTCGTTTTCCACAGAGGATCTGCTTCTGGTTCATTCATGTGGTTGTTAACAAGCCTCACCTCCTCCTCATGTGAGGCTTTTCACACAGCTGTTCACAACATGGCAGCTGGTTTCCCCTGGTGAGAGATCTAAGAGAGAGCAAGAGAAAGCACCCAAGGTGGAAGTCACAATCTTGTACAACCTAATCTTAGAAGTGGCATCCCATTATTTCTGCCATATTCTACTTGCCAGAAGTGAGTCACTGGGTCTAGCCTGCACTCTGAAGGAAAGACTGACACAGTGCATGAACACCAGCATGCAGAAAACCCTGGGGCCATGTTAGAGTCTGCCTGCCATCATTCTCTACATATAAATGAATCACTATCAGGAAAGGACAAGAGGAAAAGCTTACCTTAAAAGTATGATTTTGTTTTCTTTTTTAAATTTTTTTTCATGAAATGGACTAAAAATATTTAAGTGACTATTTTGCTTTCAAAATATCAGGCAGCAATTGTCAGGCAGAACCCACCATTGCCAAATTTTTTTTTTTTAACTGTACCATAGTTTTCATTGCACTGCTACAACGGCTATTTCCTATGACATTCCCAAGGATATTTTAAACGATGATAAAAAAGACAGTTATATCAATTTTTTGAATTTTATTATTATTATTACCAATAATAACAACCAGATGAGCAAAAAGAGGTAATGTGTCCTTTTCCCCACTTATCTTCTGTTAGTCCTCTATTATGATTTCCTTAGCTGCCATTGTAGCTTTCAAAAAGCTAGTTCAATTACTGAAGTACTACCCGTTAAATTAGAAATGATGGGTTTGCCAAAGAAAGCAGCTATTATTTCGAAATAAAAAGCATAGGCAAAGATGCTGCTAACCCTCAATGAATTTTCAGAAGTCTCAAACCTTTTCAAAGCCATTGTGAACAACAGAACTAAGTTGATGCTTTTGAAATCTAACAAATTGTTAAAGGCACAAAAGTGAAAACACCTGTAAATAGCTAGGTTTTCTCAATTATCTAATAAAAGAGCTCATGTGCAAACAAAGTAATGTTTAAGCATCTATATGCCAATTGTTCAAGTGTTGGAGTTCCTATTAGTTTCCATAGCTTTCATTTGAACAAGGAAGATGATATCCCCTGCCTAAAAAGGTCTATACACTCTCCCTGGAAGTCCACCTCTTAGGGTGGCCAAGAGGTCATTCAGGGTCAAGAAATTTTTTTTAAATTTTATTTCAATATATAAAAGGAAATAAAGGGGGGCATGTATTGGCAAGGTACCCAGATTTCCTCCTAACAAACACATTATCTCATTTAATCCAAACTTAATTGTCACCTTTTCAAAGAAAACTCCCCTGATCACCCCTTCTGGAAGATCTCTAACATCTCTTCCACATTGTTCTCTGCCACATACTCTATTCATTTCCTTGATAGCACTTATTTGAATCTTAATATGAATTTCTTTGTTTCTTTGGATGTGTACAACACTAAATTATAAACTCCATGATGTTAGAATCTCCAGTCACACCCTGAGGCATGTAGCATAGGAGCTAAGCACCAGCTCCTGGAATCAGGCAGCCTGGATTCCACTCCTGGATATATCAATCACCAGCTATGGGACCTGTGCATGTTTCTAAATCTCTTTGGGCCTACTCTTGCCATCTGTAAGATGGGAATAAAGGTAGAATCCTCCACTCTTTGTTGTGAGGATTAAGTGAGCCAATATGTATTAGCACTTTGAAGACTGTATGCCAAACAGTAAAAGCTGTTCCAATACTGGTTGTCAATGAATGCCTAGCCTGGGGCTCAATAAATACAGGTTTAAGGGCTAAATTCAACTCTCACAATAGTTCTACATGGTTTCTAAGTCTACAGATGAGGAGCTTGAACCTCAGAAGCCAGCCAAGATCACACACTGGTTAGTAGTCCGGAAACATGTCTGTGTAACTCCAGACAATCTAGATTTCCCAGCCCAAATTGTCTAGTTTTCTGTTACTCTTAATGTGTGCTTTATTTTCATTGTGCCCAGCTTTGAGTGAAAATTTCCAGCCTCAGATTAACTGTACTCTGGGATATTAAAGGGAAAATCACTTGTGCTTGAGCCTTAGTGAAAACCAGGAGAGTGGTGCCCCCTGCTGGAGGCCTGCAATGGTCGCCCAAGGTGAGGAGGATCCTGGAGACAAAAGTTGGAGTTACAGAATCCAGGCACTTTTCCTCATTTAAGGCTCTTCTCCCTTCATGGCTAGCTTGGAGGAGCTGGACCATATTTATTAAGGATTCAGGAGTTGCCTTTCAATATTTTTGCGAATTTTCAGGAAAGTGCTGCTGGCAGGCACTATTACCCTCATTTTACAGAAGAGATATTGTGGAGATGCTGAATAACTGTCCCTTTTCCCCACCTCCCCCATACCCCATCACACCTGTGGAACAGGACTGCCATGCAAATTGATGATCCATTTGATTCCAAGTTATGTAATATCTCTGAGTTTAGGAAAAGAGAAGTAGTAACAACTACCTCATTGGTTGTCGTGTCATTTAAACAAAGTCTGTACATAGGAAATGTCTAACACACCGCTGGGAACATAACGTGATATTTGGGGTGGGAGGGTGGTTGTTGGCATCTCAACAGCATATGCATTGATTCTTAAAGGGTAAGGTGATTTGCTCAGACCAGCAAGAAGAAGGCATGCAAGGCATCAGTGAAGGGTCCTGGAACAGTGGAACAATGAAGTCATGGAACAGAGGTTAGTTTGAGCAACATAGCTGAGAGGGAGAAGGTAGCAAAGACTGGAATTACCCTGAGAAAAAGTTTTAAGTGGAAGAGAGACATAGGCAGATTTACATTGAAAAACATTGTCCTGAGGCACTGAGTTCCAAGGGTTGCATCAGAGGAGACAATTACAAAGGCCAGGCCACAGGGGTGGCTCAGTCAGTGAAGTGTTCTACTCTTGATCTCAGCTCAGTTCTTAATCTCAAGGTCATGAGTTCAAGCCCTGTGTTGGGCTCCATGCTGGGTGCGGAGCCTACATTTAAAAAGAAAAAAAAAAAGACCAGAACACCTGAATTGCTGCTGGACTTACAAACAGAGAGAAGGGGCAAAATATAAAATTTGAGCTAGCAGACTTGACAAGATTTGACTGTGCTTTGAGGGAACTAAAGGGAGAGAAGGCTAGGATCCTCTGTGTCTAGCATGGGTGACCAAGCAGATAGACAAGTTGTTAACAGAAATATGACAGGGTAGCATTTGGGTGGCTCAGTCAGTTAAGCATCTGCTATCAGCTCAGGTCATGATCCCAGGGTCCTGTCATCCAGCCTAATGTGGGACTCTCTGCTCAGCAGGGAACCTGCCTCTCCCTCTCCTTCTGCCTGCTGCTCCACTTACTTGTGCTCTTTCTCTGTGTCAAATAAATAAACAAAATCTTAAAAAAAAACAGAGATATAACAGGCAGAAAGAGAACCAGTTTCCTGAGGTGAGCAGAAAACGAAGAATTTTATCAGTGATGTAAAACCCTTCAAGGGCAGACTTATCAGACAGCTAAATCCTATAGGACAAAACCTGGCATCAACACCTGGACCAACGTCTCTTCTTTTGTACTGAAATAACCTGCCTGGCCCCCAGGCCTAGGTTCTCAAATACATGCTGTTTTTTCATTTGAGCAACAGATGAGCAAGGTGGCTTGTGGGTAGGGCTGTGATGCGAGAACAGTGTGTGTTTTTCAACACTGGTATAAAATTCAGCATGAAGAAGGACCCACACCATGAGCAAGAAGTACCCACACCATGAGCGATAGTGGATCGTGAGGCGCCATCTCACTCCCACTCAGGACATACCTACATTGAATCAAAACCAGGCAGACCCGTCTAGTCAATTCAAGTTATTAGTTCTCTCCTCTATTTCTTATTTATTTATTTATTTATTTATTTATTATTTCTCACCCTTTTAATTTGTCCGGTAACTATAGTTGGACTCACATAAAGTAAATATATGATGTGAATCCTCTACAGAGTTCAATTGGTCTTTAATGGAAAAATGAGTCAATGGGTAGTTAAATCCTCTGAGCTTCAGATGTTTTCCTTAATTTGCCCCAATCAGAAGGTAATTCTGTGAGTAAGCTGAGAAAATGGAGTCCTACATGCCAATGGGCTTCGTAGTTTCTTGTTTGCTTGTTCCTTGGAGGAATTTTGGAAAACTATGTGCCCTCTTGCTTATTTTTAAGTTGCTATCAAAAGTTTTTCACCATAACTTAAATAGTTGCAAAATATTATTTCCGACATGGCACAAATAATGATTGTTTTAAATTAAGTTACAGGATTGCGCTTTTAAATACATCCAGTGGAATATAATAGTATATGACTCTGATATTCATCCTCATCCATTTCTAAAATATATATCAGCAAGCTCTCCTTTAATGGTGACAATTTTTATATTATTTTATATTATTTTATCCTCATATGCATATTTCCATTCCACAGCCTGTGTAGAATTTGATCCTGATGTAATATATTTTATTCTTAACAATATATTTATTCTTTGATTATAAAAATAATGAAAAAAGTATGTAAACTAAAATTAAACTTACTTATTTTCCATGACTATTTAGTTCTAAATGTTAAAGATATTTTTCCTTAAGAATGTTATCAAATTAAATATTACTCTTGATTACAATTGATCAAAACATAAGTTGCATTGAAATATTGATTTAAATATTATTAAGCATAACAAGTTCCTATCCATTTCCCATTGCTGCCTTAACAAATTACTATAATTTAAGCAGCTTCAAACACACACTTGTTATCTCACTGCTCTGTGGGTCAGAAATTCTAGTATAGTGTGGCTCAGCTGGTTCAGCTATTCAAAGTCTCACAAGGTGGAAATTAAGGAGTCAGTTGGGCTTCATTCCCTCCTGGAAGTTTTGGGCCATTGGCCGAGGAGGGCAATCCCTTTCCAGGCTCATTCAGGTTGTTGGTAAAATTCAGGTCTATGCAACTATAGAGCTGAGGTCTTATTTCCTTGCTGGCTGTCAGCTAGAAACTACCCCCAGCTCCTTGAAGCGTCCCTCTGGGTAGCTGCCTGCCTCAGAACCGGTACCTGTGTAATATATCCTTCTCACTCCTTACCATCTCTCAGTTTCCCCTTCTTCTCCCCTTTCTGATACATCTACCCTCCCTTTTGCTTATAAGGGTTCAAGTGATTATATTGGGACCACCAAATAATCCAAGATAATCTCTTCTATTTTAAGATCAATGATTAACAAATTTAAATCTACAAAGTCCCTTCACAGAGTACCCAGGCTAGTGCCTGCTTAACTAACTAAAGGTCAGGACTCTTAGGAGCACATTTTAAGAATATTACCTACCACAGTAACTTCCCATTAGAGAAACATCTATAATGGGATGCATTATATAATTAGTCTGCGTATTTGTGGATGAATATCACTCACCAGTAGGATGAGATATAGTCAACAAGAATTGTATTCTATTTTCCATTTTCAAATACGCAAGTGCTAAGAAACTTTGTGCATATAAATAAGTAAATGAGAATGGAAGGAATTTTGTCATAGCAATGTAACTGAGTTCTCTAAACTTCTAAATTATTCTCCAAAAGTATCAGCAAGTGATATACCATTTGAAGTCTTTTTTTTTAATGATCAATCAACCAAAAGGCCATGAGGATCTCCTTCAATTCTATAGAAAACAGAGAATTGAAAACCATCTGTCTTGCAATGGGATTCTTTACTCAATCATCCTTATTCTAGATTTCTGAGACTTACACCAAAAAGTATTTACAAGACTTATTGAATGGTTTTACCATGTCTATAGCTCTTTCACTTCTAAATATAATGGAAATAATTTTTTGCACAAATTAGTTTGGGGAGAAAGAAATGTTTTATTCCTCAGCTGTGTCTCACTGTGTAAACAATATTTTTAAATGGGAGTGTTGGGTTCGTTTTCAAAGGAACGAGACTGAGACAAGGTGAAAGTTATGTAAAGCTTTATTCTATGCCAAGCATTAGAAGTCAGACTGACCGGCCAGGGCTGTCTCCAAAGATAGCGACCCCTCCCCATCTTACAGGCTCAAGAATTGACTGACTGACCGGTCAGGGCCGCCTCCAAAGAAAGCAACTCCTCCCAATCTTACAGGCTACCTTTTATTGGGTAAAACTGCAACCCATATCTTGGTATCTCAACCCACTGGGTTTGTGTGTCTCTTGCTGATTCGCTAATTCTATCCAGTCTGGTGACTGGATTTATTTATTATTTATAATTTATTTAAAATTACCCCATATCAGGAACTGTTACAAATAGTACTTTCTGGGAAGGCTTAGTTAACATATTCAGTATGAATAATAAGACGGTCATCCTTCCCAAGATGGAGTCATTTTGGTTTGGGCAAGACCTTCTCACTGTTACAAATAGCACTTTGTACTGATTAGATGTCTCCATCTGGCCTGACTCGTCCTTGTATTCTGGGCTCTATTATCAGGAACTAGCTGACTACATTTTACTGGTTTCCTGGACTTGCTTTTCAGTAAGTTCCTCTGGAGGGGCAGGGTCAATTTACGTTTACTGCACAAACAACAAAATGGCTATTTAACCAAGATGGAGTCGCTCTGACTAAATAGGCCCTTACATGAGTACCCAAGTTCCAGAGTTGGAAAGGTCTCTCCAAATAACCAAAAATCCACCTAGATAGAGCAAAGAGCAAGGTTTTTTTTTATTGTACATTAAGTACCAAGAAAAGATTCAGAAGTGATTTAATCATTTAAAAAAATCTAAGTTAACCTATAATATAAGAAGTATTTTCTCTCAGATTGGCAGCAATACCAGTAACAAATATATTTCTTCAACACCCCTCAAAACTCAAAAAGAGTATCTAGCCCAATGGGTAACAAGCTATTTCAAAAGCAATGTAAGCCCAACAGAGAATAACTGGCAGAACCGAGGCTGACTGTTAGGAATGGAGTAGGATCTATGTGATATAACCCAATATCTTCACTGCATCCTAGAATCAAAGCCAGAATTCTTCCCTTAGCCCACTTTCCAGCTTACCTGTCACTTTCTCAAAAATATCCCTGGACCAATTACCAATTTATTAACTGCCTCATCTGCAAAATCACCCTTCATTACCTGCTAAACAAGAATTGATAGGGAATCCTTTAGTTTTTCTCTGCCAAGTGGCATGTAAGCTTTACCAGTAGATGGCACTGGAGGGACATTACAGGAAGAAGGGATTTTTCTTTCCAGGTTTAGAGGATGGCATAGCAGCAGGCATCTCAGAACTCAACTCCTACAGCACTCACAGCATTTCCTCTGGCCAGTTCCTGCAGTACCCAGCAGCCAACAGCTCCCTTGGCACTCCTTCTCCAGAAGGCTTTGTAGCAGAATGTCTACAATGAGGTATCTCCCTATCAAAAAATGTCCTTGATATCATGGAGAAAACAGATTTCTAGAGAGTTCCAGAGGGTGGGTTTCTAGCAACTTCTACCAGAGCAAGACCACAGTGACTTCTCTGCCAATCACTGAACCACAACTATGCCTTCTCTAATAGGACTAACTGTCCACCTGGGGGCCAGTGAGAAGCCTCCTCTTTGGAGGAGTGGGATGATAAGTTCCTTATTTTCCCTTTCACCTCAGCCCTAGGAGCAGTGGATGCTCCTTACACCTGTGACTCCTGTGGTCTCTAAAGTTCTCTTTACTTCTTACTAGTCAATCCTTTGTAACTCTAATTCCCTGTTATAATTAATACATATAACTAATTTTTTACATTTAACTTTTCCTGTTCGAATTCCTGTGTAGTTTCCCTCTCCTGACTGGAACCTGTTAGAATCCTTAAAATCAGGCACCTCCAGAAATTCTCTCAGCTCAGCTCAGATACGTATGTCTCTTTAAGACTCACAGAGAAAAAAAGTTTTTAAAATATGTTATACTTTCTCTTTTTAACAGATCACATTGTCTGAGACAAATTAATATTATTTTTAGCAAATTCCCTTATTATACAGAATGAATAATCCCAATCCATTTAACCTTTCCTCACAAGCTCTCATTCAATTCATTCAGCACATTTCATTGGTCTTTTGGGATCTCCTAGATGTGAAGAGAGATTCTGTAATCTCAGACAGACTTCCAGACATGCTGTTGTGCTCTTCTGTTATAATAGTTAAATATTCACAAATTAGAAAAAGCGAGAAACATGCTGATACAAAGGTAAAATTATTTTAATGAGTAGAAAAGGCACACTTCCTTTCATCTTTCTTTATTAAAAATGGAGGTGTGGAAAGCAGAGAGGAAAAGAAGAGAGATCACAAAATGTTAAGCAACGTAATCAAAAATAGAAAATAAGCTGGTAATGCTTAAGTAATAAAATGACAACATGGAAGGGAAAATAAGGGACTTATCAAGCTTTTACATCTAAATTCAGACTTTAAGAAACTTCTAGCTGTCCTTGGAATTATCTGAATGACTTTAAAACACAGAACCCATCATTTACCTTAATCCTGCTTTTGCTATTGTCTTCTGAAATAAGCCCAGAGAATTTTTCAACCCTTCAAGGTCATATTCTATGGCAAGGGCAATAGAATTCTGCAGCCAGTATAAGTTGATTCAGCAGCTGTAATAACAGGAAGCCATCTGCAGCCCTACATTTAGTAGGCAAATGAGAGAAAGCAAAGGTCTAGCATGAGATGCAAGATCTTAAATTGCATACTTCTCTCTAGCTTTCTATCTGTTTTCTTCTGGTAAGATTTGATCCATTCACCCCTTTATCAAATAGTTATTGGGTGTCTAGGGGTACCAAACAAGAACTTGAATGATAGGAACAACCTTCTTTAGCCACTGGACTCTTTCTTATTCTTCTAGTCTACTAACTCCCTTTAGGATTTACTGGCCTCCTTGAAAGACCAGGATGAGCCACTTACTTCCTCAGTTCCCACTTTCAGGTCACTAAGTATTGTGACCGTCTCAATGTTTTTGATGGCCCTCCAGTCCCAAGTCCATTGCCATGCCTGCAGCTCACAGCAAACGACCTCATCCGGTCTTGTGGAAACTTGAGGCCATACAGCGTCAAGCCCTTTAATTTCCTTTCTTTTTTCTTCAACATTTATTCTGACTTGTTCCCCTTATTCTCCGAACCTCCTACTTTAGATCTAATCAATATCTATAAGAGAGAATTTTCCTAACACCTTTTTAATCAATGCTGTGAATCCATCTCTGAGCTTTCCCCTGATGCAAGCCCTAATTGGCTCTCATTGGAACAAAGGCAATATATAGATTGGTGTCATCTTGTATTGATCAATATTCTTAGTTGCAAGTAATAGAATTTCCACATACTGAGCAGCTCACAGAATCTCCAGAAGGGTTAGAGATCCAGACCGAACCATGCCCCCAGGAATAATACCTAACATACAACCAGGGCTGTTCTAGTAAAAACACCAACATCACCATCATCTGGTACCTCGGAGAACCGGGGCTGAGGGCCAGGGACTCTGTAATTGCTGCCTCCAAAAAGCCAAATACATCTGTTTCCTTACTTGTCACAGGACTAGTTTCCCCACACTTAGCTAACAACTTGACATTGCTCAGATCCAAATCCATGTCTCCCAGCTGCATGTGAAGAGTTCACATGCCTGTACTCTAGCTTCAGGGGAAGGTGGACAAGAATTGAAGTTTTGAAAGGTAAAACTTACAGTGTGGGAAATTACTTAAACATAAGTGGGCATTCAACAATTTGGAGTGCTGTAGAGGCAAATGACAACCAAACATTGCTTTTTAATCCATATTTTAATATGAAATATAATTATTTTATTCCTTTAAAAACATGACTTCATGGGTTCCCTATCACCCAAAGATTAAATATAAGCTGCAAATATAGTATATAACCGTATTGTATGCCTTCCTCTTCCTCCCCTCTATTCATTCCTGCTATTATTTATATTCTTAAGAACCTAAAACCCTACAAAGTTTTTTGGGAAAACACACAACACTTGTGGCTCCTAACTTTCTGTCCTTCCATTGCTTTTCTCTATCTCTGGAGTGTTCCTCCCCTTTTCTGCCTTCAAATTCCTGCTCAGAGCACATGCCAAACTGTGGGCTATGCACTACAAAAATAGAACTTATTAACGTAATTCCCATCTCAAGGGACTTAGCATGTGCTACAGACTGAATGTCTGTGTGTCCCTCAAAATTCATGTTAGACCCTAATCCCCCATGGGATGGTATTTGGAGGCAGGGCCTTTCAGAGGTGATTAGGTCATAAACATAGAGCCCTCATCAATGGGAATAGTGCCCTTATAAAAAAACCTCCAGAGAGCTCCCTTGCCGGTCTGCCATGTGAAGACACAGGAGGAAGCTGGTCATCTATGAACCAGGAAATGAATCCTTACCAGACACAAAATCTTCGGGTGCCTTGAACTTCCAGCCATGAGAAATACATTTCTATTGTTTATAAGCCCCCAGTCCATGGTATTTTTGTTATAAGAGCATGAGTAGACTAAGACATGATGAGAGAGATATATAAACAAACAGGAGGAAAACATAAAGTTACTTCTTGAGTAGTAACTGGATGTTCTTGTAGTTTTCTGTTGAGAGAAGCATGTGAAGCGAGAGGGTGCGGATAATCACTTCTGTCTGGGGGGCCGGGATGAAGATCATCAGGAAAGGCGTGGCAAGATAACATTCTCAAATATTAACATGTGGGGATTTTTGCTCCCTGATACTTCCCTCCTACCCTATGTAAGAACTACATTCTAATCCTTATGGATTTTGTTGTTCAAAAGCCTAAGCTCCGAGAACTAAGGTCACAGACCAGCAATCCATGGGGTGTGTGCAGCCTATAGATACAGTTTGTTTGGTTCAAGCAATCTTTTTCTAAATTTAGAATTAGCTGCCAACATAAACAAATTTGCCAATTTCACACAAGACTTTAAATTTCCAACTTCTCTCAAAAGTCTGGAACTTGTGCCAACTTCAGGCTGGTATATTTTGTGGCATCAATGAGCTGGAGCCGAGGACTGGCTACCCCTTTAAATGGACCCCACTCCCACCACTCCTTATTATCTCTTATGCACACCTGTTCTGCTCATACATTACCAACCTTATTCTGTAAGATTTGGGTTTTCAGCACAGGCCTTAGAATAACTGGGAGGATAATTGGAGGAGGTAAATGGGAAAAGAAGATTCTGAAGTATAAATAAATAGTAGCAAGACTAGAACTTCACATCCAGTCCACACCCCATCCTAAAAAGAAGTATCACCTGAGAGTAGAAGAGAGTGATCAGCACATCTGAGAGCAACAAGAACACAGCCTACCTTCATATCATACTGTTAAAGAGATGCCAAGAAACATCCCCCACCCCGCCCTCAGAAAGGAATGACTGGTTGTGAGTCTGTACTCAGGAAGCACTAAGAACCTGACCATAACCTGTTTGTGCCAGCTAGGACTTAGAAGTACTAGAGAGCTGCTAGAGATACTAGGGCTCTCTGGACAGGAACAGACACCGGTGATTGTCAACAACCTGTAGTAATTAGGTTATATCCCAAAATGGTGATTCCACTTTAGACAAGAAAAGGAACTCCAAGAAAGACTGAGATTAGCTTTCCCAGTAGTGTAATAAAAAAAAAAAAAAAGGAGCAAATGGACAGAAATTAGCCTGAGGTATGGAAAAAATTGAAATGTCAACACATGCATAGTTGAGTTTGTGAACAGTTATGGAAATATCACAGAGGATCTAAAGATAGCTAAGTATTCACCAGGAGGCCAGGAAGGGAAGTGTCTATGGGAACAGAGTGTGAAAGTACGAGATTTATGTATTCAGAGCAGAGCAATCAGTTCATTTGGGAAGTCCAGAGGTCAAGATGGGGCCTGACAAGAGAAAATATTGGAGAGGCTGCCAAGAGCCTGATCATGGAAGATATGGAAGAGAAAGAAGTTCATCCTGCAGGTAAGGAAAATAATTGAACAGAACTCTAGATGCTGAGCAAGTTGGAGTAGATGGAGAGCCTATAAGTTCGATTTTAGACATGCTGACTTGGAGATATCTCTAGAACATCCAAGTGGTAATGTGGACAAAATAATCTGGGGCTCAGGAGAGAAATCTGGGTTATCAATACATATGTGGGCATCATCGGTCTATAAATGGTCATCAAAGCCTTGGGGGTGTATGGAATCATTTAAGGAAAGTGTCAAGTGGAAGAAAGTGAGAAAAAACCTTGAGGAAAACCCACATTTAATTGATAGCCAGAGAAAGAGGGTCCCGGAAAGGAGATGGAAGAAGGAGGAAATATGACAAGGCATCATCATGGAAAATAAGGGAAAAGAGATTTTCAACAACAGATCAAAAATCACAAGTGCAGAGGAAAGATCAAATAAGAGTAAAGTATATGTAAATGTGTATACATTGGGTCTAGTGACATGAATACATGTATTTTCATGGCAAGGTCAATTTCAGTGTATGGTACAATTGATAGCATATTTTTGTGAGCTGAGGAGCAGAGGGGTCAGTGAGGAAATAGAGCCTGTGTACACAGAAAACACCAAGGAAATTTAGCTATGGAGGGAGAAAAGAAAGGGAGTTATATCTGGAAGGAACTTGGGGGTCAAAAAGCATCCTTTTTAAGGTGGGGAGAACTGCGTAAGCTAAAAGGAGTCAAGAGGGGAATAGTTTGGAGATGAAGAAGAGGAGGTTTTTCCTTGATTTCATTAAATAAACATTTCTGTAACACTCATTATGTGCCAACCCTTTGAATCACTTTACCAATATTAACTTATTTAGTCTTCATAACAACAAAGAGAAATAAATGCTATTATTAACCCAATTTTCAGATAGGTAAACTGAGGCACAGGCAAGTAAGAGGTTCATCCAAGGTCATACAAGCATTAACTGTAAACGCTGGGATCCAGTCCCAGGCCATGTTTCCAAAGCTCATACTCTCCCACTGCTCCATGCTACCTCTTAACAGAGACAGGGACAATGAGGCTCACTTCTGGGGAGTCAGGAAAGGGTGGAACACAGGGTACTGGTGAGGGATAAACACTGGGTAAGAAGAAGAATCTTTGTCCCATGTAACAAGAGGTAAAGAAGGAATGGGAGAAACACAGGCTAGGATCATGAGATTTTCAACTGGCAACTTCCATTCCTTTTTCTCTAAAGTAAGAGATCATGCTGTTTACTGAGAGAAAGGTGGAGGCAGAAGGGGAAGAGTGGAAAATGGCCAGCCATGATGAACAATAGAGAGACAGCTGGCTGGAGGAACGCATAGGGCTGGCTGGTTGACTGTACAGAGAAAGCAGCTGGGGTTGGTACCCATGAATATAAGGTGGTTGCAATCAAAGTGAGCTACATTGTTTGCAGAGCCCAGGGCAAAATGAAAACAAGGGTCCCCTTGTTCAAAAGGCTTAGAAAATGACTACTGAAGACAACTTATTTCCTTTCTTCCACAGTCTCTCTCTTGGCCAGTTAAGGTGTTTTTATTTATCACTGGGCAAGGGAATACTCTGGAGGAGTGCAGAACTTCATAGGGCCCAGGGACCCCACCCCATGACTTGTGTGTGCATGTGTGACCCGCTGAGTACCTCTCAGCAGTGTCCAGACCAACACCCCTTCCCACAGGCCCATCCTGACCTATGGCAGCCAGATGACCTCCAAGAAATTAAATGTCTACTCAGGATGCTCCTGATTCCTGGATGGAGAGTGGGATGACACCTACCTTCCTAGTCACTTGCCAAATATGCTATGGCACTCCCAGCCTGGGGCAGGGACAGCCATGACACAGTCACACAAGACACAACCTGGATGGAATATTTATCAAACCTCTGGGGACAGAGGGCTGGAGGGGAGGCCAGGCAGGGCCAGGGATGTTTGAGGTGGGGAGTGTGCAGCCCAGAGGCCCTCTAGGAGGCAGGGAGGCTGAAAAGGGAATGCACCTAACCCAGGTTCCAAATCCTAGACACAACAAGGTACAGAAGGGTGCGTTTAGTATGTTTCCATTATTTTCTTTCTTAAGACAGACAATGGGGGTGGAGGAAAAGGGGACATATATGCTTGCCAACACACAAAATATTTCTGGAAGACCGAGATCTTCCTAATATAGCTGCCTTTTGTGGGTGGGACCAGGAGACCAAATATATAGAGAGGAAAGATTAGTTTTTCTTTATCCCCCCTTGTATTGTTCAAACTTCTGGAAAAATAAAACCAGGGGCAGCTGGGTGGCTCAGTCTGTTAAGCATCCAACTCTTGATTTCCGCTCAGGTCATGATCCCAGGGTCCTAAGACTGAGCAACCACCCCCCCCCCCCAAATCAGGCTCTGCGATAAGCATGGAGGCTGTTTTAAGAGTCTCTCTCCCTCTTCCTCTGCCCCTCCCCACCCCAAACCACTCTACACCAGCCCCTGCTCACTGTCATGTGTACACACTCTCTGTCTCATAAATAAATAAATAAATACATACATACATACATAAATACATAAATAAATAAATAAAAACTAGTCACTAAAATGTGTGAGTGAATGGGAGGTGAGAAAATAAAGCCAATGACTCTGTAGATTTGCTATGATGGGAAGAGGGTGCTTATGGTGAGCACCAGAGGCAAAGCACAATGGAGACTCCATCAGGATGGATGCCCACGTTTCTAACCAATGATGAAGGGCCAAAATGGAAAAGATGCTAAACAGCCAAATGAAGCCAGATAGAATGGCAGGGCAGTAAACAGGGACCACCAAGCAGGGGTCATCAGGAGTACATTGAAGAATTAAGCTTTGAACAAAGACCTAAATCTTCTGAAACTCCAAGAAGGGATATTCACATAAGTGTAGGTTGATGGAGGAGAAATCAAGGCCTAATTGTGTCATGTGTTCTGTGAAGGAGGCAACCAGGGACATCTTCTGAGGGAAGAGTGGGAGAAGGAGAGTTATCTATGTACAAATATTTTGAAAAGATTTGAAAGAAACACTTCGAATACTTAACATGGGTGGACATGAAGGATATTTTAATTGCTTCTTTGTACTACTTTTTCTAAATTCCCTAAAAATATTTGTTCTACATTTTTCAGTAATTTTGTCCTGACTGCGGGTGAAGAAGTCTATCAGAAAAGTGAAAGTGATGATATAGGTATCACTTAGACCCTCATTTCATACCCAGCTTGTCAAATCATCCTAAGAGAAAGAGGGTCTAGTGCTGGAAGCCACCAGGTGGGTAACGACATAGGCTTGGTCTTTACCTTCCCCTGCCAAGCAGCCATGCTCCTCTTCCAGCACCTACCTCTGTCTGGGCACTGCTGGATTCTGGGCAGAGGATCTTCAGAAGAAAATTCATGAACCCACTGCATTGGGGCCTCAGCCCAGGTTGAACAAAGCCTCTGACTATGTATCAAAGCAGCCTCTCAGGAAAGGGGCTGTTAGCATCTAGACTCAGACCAAAAACCTTTGCTGTCTCCACAGCCCCAGGAATGTGCGGCACCCAGGCCTCTCACTCCTTCCACCAGGATGGCCTCCTCAGAAGGAATCCTGGACTCCAAAACCAAATAACACTTAACAGTACATTTTTCAACAATAACATATACACAGATAGGCCAAAACCAAAACACAACATCTCTTCCTGAGCAACTTGAAAAAGTGGAGATTATGAAACCAGAGCAAAGACAACTTGTGGAGGTTTAGGGCCGAAGCAGCTGCCGCCCTTCGGAGATATGGGTAGGGAACATTCTAGAGCTCAACTTGCACTCCTTCATTCCCACACCCCGAAAAGCTTCCCATATCAATAAATATGTACCTTATTTGGGTTCATCCTGTCATGTGCAGAGCATATGTCTTGCTTCCAAAAACTAAGGTGGAAAATAAGTGTATAAAGTCTCTTCTAGAAATTCAGATGGTATCTAAACTGATCTGTGTCTTAAGTACCTACTTGTGAAGTTCCTATCCTACTCAACAGTGATCACTTCAAATTTGTTCCACAGCATTTTAGCTATAAAATCACCTCAGACAATTTTGATAAACATAATCCAGCACTAGCTCCAACAGTGAAGAAAATCCCTTTAATGAAGCAACCTTCTGGAACATTCCCAAAGAAGGACTGCAGCTGACAATATACTAATAATAAAGGAGTTGTTGCTGAGGGGGAAATTTCTGTGCTGAAATTCTCGAAGATTCTGCCCAATTTTCAAATCTCTTAGAAACGTTAGAAAAGAATTGAAAAGTGAAAGATTTCTCCAGGGTCGTGTCATCTCCTGCTGTCTCTGTGGAGTCTTTAAGCAGTTACGGAAGGATTTGGATTGTAGCATGTCTCTTTGAAATTGGCAGTGAAAAATTAATAGTTATGCCATTTAAACAAAAAATAGCTTTAAAACTTATAGGCCCTTCCGAAATTGATTGGATTTAAAGAAAAATGTGAAACTTTTTATTACCTCTGAACTCAAGGAAACTGAACTGAGTGAATGCCTATGTTAACCAAGAATAGCAGCCTATTTAAACTATATGAAATAGTGTTGATTTTCATGGCTCTTAACTAAAAATTCATTTCCTTCACTCTTAAGCCTAAGTCACATTCAATTCTATTACTCTATGGGATGATTGTGACTTGAAGACTTTTATAATCTAACTTTTACTGATGACCTATATGCTCTAAAAAGCTGAGCTGCCTTTCCCTAAGAGAAACGGCAGCGGGGTTAATCCAGCTTATTTGAACGAAGGGCTGCCAACTCCCAACCCCCATTCAACTTGCCTTAATACAAACCACTGGTATAAGTATTATTCTTAGAATCTTTGAACTGGGTGAGGCTTTAGAGATCATCTAGTACAATGTTCATCTGCTTCTTGAACTTTACATGCCTAAAAATGAATAATTATTTTTCCAAATGTACAAGGTACAAAAAATAACCTCAGGGAACCAGAAGTATGTGATTGGCTATGTATAAATAGCAGGCATTTTCTGTATCTAGCATGTAGATGGAAAGAAACCACTTGTATTTTTGTCAAATTTTAAAGGGTATGTTCACAGTTGATTATTAAATTTTAAATACTGCATTGTGACCCAGGCCAAATAAATCACTCTGTATTACACAAGTACTGTTTGCTCCAAATTGTACCAAGCAGTAGCATATAGTCCAACATATAAGTATACAAATTCATATGAGTTCAGTCTGATATTTCTCCCAAAAAGTAATTTAAAAAAGAATATCTCTCTGCCTTCTTGGAGGAAAAGTGCTTGATTTCAAACAATGGTTGTGCAATTTTCCTCTTTTTAATCTTTTAGATGACATATATTGGAGAATCTGTAAAAGCTCACGATAGAATGTCAGTAGACCATATTCCAAAGCAGTCAACAGTTTGGGCACAGTTGATCAATCTCCTCCCTAAAACACTGTCTTCAGGGGCACCTAGGTGGCTTAGTCCATTAAGCGACAGGCTGTTGGTTTTGGCTCAGGTCATGATCTCATGAGTTATGAGATCGAGCTCTGTCTGGGGCTCTGTACTCAGCGGGGAGTCTATTTGAAAATTCTTTCCTTCTGCCCTCCCCAATACTCACACATGTGCTCTCTCACTTTCTCTCTCTCAAATAAATAAATCTTAAAACACACACACACACACACAAACAAAAACAAAACAGTCTTCACTTGCCCTCTAGACACCACACTCACTTAGTTGTTCCTACTACCCACTGTGTGCCCCTTCACATAGCCTTTTACTAGTTCTTTTCATCTTCTCAACTTTTTTTTTTTAAGATTTTGTTTATTTACTTGAGAGATAGAGTAAGAGAGAGAGTAAGAGAGAGGAAGAATGCACAAGAGTCACAGGAGGGAAAGAGAAGCAGATTGCCTACTGAGCAATCTGACTTTATCCCAGGACTCTGGGATCATCACCTGAGCCGAAGGCAGGTGCTTAACCAAGACACCGGGGCACCCATCATCTCAACTTCTTAACACTGAAGTTCCTCGGGTTTCTCCTGTGTTGCTTCTCATTCTCCATTTGTTCCCCCAATGATCCCAATCCAAACTCGTGGCTTTGAATGATATCTATCTGGATTCACATCTGTAGCCCAGAACTCTGCCCTGAACTTCAGACACAGATATCTAGCTACCAACTTGATGTCTCCATTTGAGTATCTGATAGACACCTCAAATCTAACATGCACAGAACTGAGACTCAAAACCTCCTCTTCTGGAATCCTCCCTATCTCTGTTACTGGCAATTCCATTCTTGCAGATACAAGGAAAAGACCTTGGAATTATCTCCAACTCCTCTCTCTCTCTAATACTCCACATCCATTCTGTCCATAAATTCTGTTTTCCTTCTCAATAAATACAGAATTCAACCATACCTCCCCACGTCCATCACTCCAGTCCTGGTTTAAGCCACCATCCCCTCTGCCTAGGACTATCACGGCATCTTCCAAACTAGGCTCTCTGCTTCTACATATTCTCAACACTGCAAGCCAAAAGTTCCTTCTAATCTTCTCTAGTCTTGCTGATCTGTCTCAAGTATCTACCCATGAAGTTCCTATCCTATTCCAGTACTGAATACATCAAACTTACTTAAAACCTGCCAATGATTTCTCACACTCAGAGTAAGCTACACCTTACACTGGTCCGTATAGCCTCACACAATCTGCCTGTCCATGTCTATGCACATGTCTGCACACACACTTACACACACACTCACGCACACACCCATTCCTTATCTGATCTTATCTTCTACTGCTCTCCTTTTTTATTCTGCTCTTACCTATCCTGGCCTATTGATTGAGTCTCAAGCATTTAAGACACTCCTGTTACAGGAGTCTTTCCACTAACTGTTCCTACTGCTCTTCCCCCAAATTGACAAGATGCATTCTCTCACTTCCTTTGCTTAAAATTTCTTCCTTTTTTTCTCCTTACCACTTATCAGTTTTAAATATATTTTATAAGTTGAATATTGAATTTATTTTCTTTTTTGCCCACTAGAATACAAGTTTTATGAGGGCAGAGATTATCTGTTTTGTTTACTAGTATATCTGGAATTCTAAAGACAGTACCTAACAGTGATCAATAAGTGATTGTCGAAGTGAATTCAAACATATGCTTTAAACAGCTGGCATGCTATTATACAACTTTTCATGCAGTTTTGTTTCCTTAAAATTAGATACTTTTAAAATTAAAATCCTTGATTTTTGTCACACATATTCTAAAGACTCTTCTTTCAGCTATACACTAAGGAAAAAAAAGATAAATAAAGATAAGGACTAGAGATATAAATGGTGAATATATTCTTAACTTGCTTTGATTCAATTTTATATGTCTACAGCGGTCAATGAATTGATTTTTTTTTTCTAACCTTGGACAGAATTTCACATATCCATCACAAGTCTTTTTCAGCTTTAAAAAGTTTATTTCCCACTGAATAAAAGATATGGAAATATAGGGTTACTCACTAAAACTATAATTTCATAAAAGACAGTCATAAAGATTGATGCAGTTAATACAGATTTCATTTACTTACAAATTGTGTTCCAGAAATCTGTCTGCCAATCAGTTTAATGGGGTTATTGTCATTTTATTGAATGCATATTAAATATTTGATCTGAAAAACTCATAAATTATGTTGTGCTATTATCTAAAAATCAATTATAAAGTATTTGCTTATTACATTTACTGCCTGATATAATGGAACCAAGGGCAACAGATTTTACTGTCTGTCTCTTACATACATACATGCATGTATATTCAGCACACACACAGATAGACTGAGAACTTTTGCCACAAAAGGAAAACATTTAACTCTATTTTTGAAGAGAGTAAAGATCAGAAAATAAATTACCCATTCAAATTCAGAAGGGTAATTTGAAGTAGGATGAGACCTCTATCTGACTTTTAGTGTACTGCTCAACCTATGACTAGGAAAAGCATTTTTCTTTCAAGAAGAATACAGAGAATGGATAATGTTGGTTATTCCAAAGAGAACTCAACATTGTTATGACTATTTATCATTTACCCAGAGCTCACAAACACAATAGTTGTAAAATTGTAAAACAATAAAAATCCAGGTGCCTCCAGTAAGAGGAGAATTTTTTTGTAGAATTCAGAAGTGGGAATGCAAAGAATTGATGTTTTCTTTAGGGTTGAAGAGAATTTTTCAGGTAATATTCAGTCTAGAAGTCCGTCTGTTGTACCTCTATGAAAAGAAGAAATTACATAAACTAGCCTTCTCAGCACAGGATGTAGAAACTAACAATCATCAGGTATCACTACTACACTGGGCATCACTGAGAAAGAACATTGAAGGAAACCAAATCTTGTTTCCTGTATCATAGATGAGCTAACCCAAAGGATCAAGTGGCCAAGTCACTCACAGGAATCAAGGATCTTACTTACCCAGTATCAAGCTTTACTGATAATTTCAAGAATACAGTAGCCAAGGTACACAGACACAGCAGGATGAGTTCTGATATCCCAAGAACTCTCTAGGTTCTTAGTTTTTGCACTAGATGTAACTTCTGGGTCCAAGCAATGAGTGTGCTCTCCAGGTAAAGTATTATTTTCCCTCCTGGCAGAGTGCACTCTAGGTTCTATCTCTGAATAATATTCAAAAGTCATATATCTGTGACATTTTCTAAGAGGGCATGTCCTATAAATCCATAGATATGTTTGTTTGCCATAAGCATTCTAAATCAGAGACATCCTACTAAAATATTCCATGGGTAAGGACTCCCTTCTTATAAAACACCATTAATGAGGTTGGTTATTAACATTCTTGCCAGGATATTATACCCTCTCACCTGTCTCCTCTCTTTCTTGGGCTTTGACAGAGATTTTCTCCTTGACTGACTCTAGTCAGCTTCTTCTGGGCACATTTTACAATCAAGTCTTAACTTTTGGACTTCTGTATTTGTCTTTGAATTGTCCAATTTTAGCAAGAATCCTGCTAAGTCAGGATTCTCCTCTCCATCCTCCATATGTGATTACTCTGGGCAGCTTTCAGGAAGAACCCTGTAAGGTCAGTTTACCAGAATCCCCCTCCTTGCTCTTCATGTTTTCTCTTAGCAATTTTCTATCCACCGCCCCCCACCTCCTCCTTGGCTATGAATTCCTGATCTCTCTCTTTTTCTGCAAAACCCCATTGTAGGAGTCCCCTCAAATAAAGTCTTCCTTACTGTCTTTAACAATTATGATGAATATTTTTTTTTCCTTAACAGCATGCACTTCCATTTTCCCATAAAGGAAGACCATCTTCTTTCCTTCATGCTGGTCTACACAATAGCAGATACTACTATGGAAATACAGTTAACAATCACCCAGTACTTAGAGTTTTAACCTTAAACAAATCTAGACAAAGTGTCTGGGAATTCTTTGCAATTAGTACAAAAGTTTTGATATAAGGGAGGAACTTTCCAAAGCCAATTACTGCAAATTTGAAATGCCATCACAGATCAGTAAACAACTTCCCAGGGGCGCCTGGGTGGCTCAGTGGGTTAAGCCGCTGCCTTGGGCTCAGGTCATGATCTCAGGGTCCTGGGATCGAGTCCCGAATCGGGATCTCTGCTCAGCAGGGAGCCTGCTTCCCTCTCTCTCTCTCTCTGCCTGCCTCTCTGCCTACTTGTGATCTCTCTCTGTCAAATAAATAAATAAAATCTTTAAAAAAAAAATAACTTTCCAAAAGACCACCAAATACATGATTTTGGTAGGACCAACTCAGAACTACTGTCCTTAGCCTATCCACTATATATTATTTGCAATTTGTTGTCTAGAAAACTATGCTTAAATATTTACTAAATTGTATCTATTACGTGGGTTCTATTTTTCTCAAGAAGTCTTCTCATTGTTGTTAATATGGTTCAAATTTAATGACTTCCTTCTGGAATTGTTAAGCTGAACTAGATGATTCACCAAAACATTTGCAGTGTCAAGATTATGATACCCAAAGTTGGTTTTAAAAAATTATGCTGTATTGCTACTGGAGAGCAATGCACATTATATGCTCTCATTACTTTTTATAAAGTTCTCCCAGGTACCATAAGGAGCAAATTAAACACATAAGGACTTTGCCCTCAAGGAAATTGCAGTTTAAAAGGGTCAACAAACTGAGAAATCAGCAGAATGACTGTTCTTACTCTGACCCTGTTGAACTGACAGATGTCATTGAAACTAATGATAACAGTACAGAAGGACATGCTGTCCATGAATAATGGAGACCTAAATCCTGGCTCTGCCATCAGTTATTTGTTGGACCCTAGCACAACACTTCCTCCTTCTGGATCTCAGCTTTGTCATTCATGAAATAAATGAAATTTGGATTAGATGCTGCAGAGGCTCCTTCACAGTCTAAATTCATGAAGGAGAGACATACAATAAATAGATGAAGAGAATTAGCATTCATGATGTCAGTCCTATGGAACATGTTATTAAGTCCTGAGAACTGAGTACAACACAGTGTGTATTTCATTTGGAAAATTCACGTGAAACACTGCATGCAGAAATAATCTGAAGTCTTGGCCCTGGTGCCTTTATAAAAATAATATGATTGTGGCCCATATTTTGGCCCCCGGTTATTTGAATCCCATGAGTATGGGCCTTAGCTTTGTATGCAAAATCTATTTAGGTGAAATGTCCTAGTAAGCTTTATGCCTTTAGTTAAGTCACACACAAGAATGGCCTATTTGTAGGAAAAGGGAACATCATTTCAAATCCTTAAAAGGGAAATTCAAACACCTCTGAGAATATATGCACATTTTCTGCTCCAAGTACTCCTAGAAGAAGCTGAACTACCTCTGTGAAGAGTTGGAGGTTCACTGTTAGTGGATCCCACATGGAATGACAACCCAAGGATCAAGGATCTACATGCTCTAATCACAGGAGGCTCCTTCCCAACTCTGACCAAAGTGAGAGAGGTTATTATGCTAACTGACTAAGCCTGGCACATAAAGATAAACGCCGTGTGGTCTCACTTATATGTGGAATCGAAAAAAGTCGAACTTGTAGAACTAGAGAGTAGCCTGGTAGCTGCCAGGTACTGGGAATTGGGGAAAGGAAGAGATGTTGGTCAAAGGATACAAACTTTCAGTTCCAAGATGAAGATGTTCTGGAGAGTTAACATACAGCATGGCCACTACGGTTCATAAGTACTGAATTTTATACCTGAAATTTGCTAAGAGAGATTTTGGACTGTTCTCACTACACACACACACACACACACACACACAGAGGTCACTGTGAGGAGATGAATGTGTTAATTAATTTGATGGTGTAATCATTTCACAATGTACATGTATGTTAAATTAGCACCTTACACACCTTAAAAATATACAATATTTATTTGTTAATTCTACATCCATAAAGCTAGGTTGGGAAAATAAATCATTCTTGAGGAGCTTAGATGCTAAACCTTGAAACTGGCAAAGCATAAGCTGACTGCAGAAGTTATGTAATTTTTTTCTGAGTCTTCCATAACTCTAAAAATAAAGAGAAGGGAGGGGGGAATCCAGCTTGAGTATTTTTTTTTAAACACCTCATAATGGCAGAAACATTTGAATTTCTTAACTGGCGCACAAGAGAGAAGAAGAAACGAGATGGGTAGAGATTTAAATTCAATTCTTTTCTTCTATTGTGTGAGACAACAGCATCAACAACTGGCAATTGAGAGAAGAGATACATCATTATACTTATTTATAGCATTAACTACTTTACATTCAGCCACACAAGTGAAACTGTAAAAAAAAATTATAAAGGGAGTATGTGGTTCTTTCATTAGCTTGTCTGTAATGCTGGATTGGTCCATAAATTAATGTGTATAAGAGAACGAAAAAAAAAAAGAATTCAGAGCTCTGCCATTGTAATTACAGCTCTTTAAATATCAAAAGGCACAAAGAAAGATTCCTTTTGAAAAGCCTACCGACTCTCTTGGCAAGACACTATTAATTACTTGCATAAATCTGCAGTTTGTACACCCAGAGCTATGGGTGACATTATTACATTATCCAAGCTTTTAACAGTCCCCATTGGTCTCAGTGTGTGTTCCTGTAAATTCTTGTTTACCAAGCAATCCCTCTGTAAACTTCAGCCTCCTGCTCAGAGGGAATGAGAAGAACTCTGGGACAACAGGTAGCTTGGAGTCCCCCATCACAGTCTATAACTCACACAATTCAATTAGAGAAACTGTGCCATGTGAATTATTAAATTAGGCTGGAGATTGCCATGAGCAGTAATAATAATATCACAATCTTATTTAAAAACAAGACATTTAGCTTCCATAAACAAACTGCTTATAAACAAACCACATGGGCAAATGGAAAATACAGAGTGGGACCTAAATTAATAGTTAAAGCCCTAGAGAAAGGACATCTAGAGAAGTACTTATATCTTAGAAAATATTTGCCTCCAAATTTCTAGCTTTTATGTAGAAATTTAATCAACATTTTTCTTTTGAGCATCCATTGCATGGAAGTTTAACAGAATTAAAATCTGGCCCACGGCTCTATATTTTTGCAATAAATACAGACTCTGGGGAACAAACTGCTTTGGGGGAGAATAGGGGGAGTGTGTTACTTGACAAATGAAAACCTAAATTCAAAGCAGCAAATCCATCCTCGGTTGTGCCCAAGTGCTAATTCTCAGCTTTAACCATGTGAAAGAACCTTCTGCTTTTTTTTTTTTTTAAAGAAGATGGATTTACAACCATTTATGAATTGGTCCACATCACCTATTTGGGGAGAGAGAAGCAGGAAAAGCAGACAGCATGTCAAAACATAAACTGCCTGAAGAACCTCACAGTGGAGGAGAAAGTAGTAGGTGCTCTTCCTCACGGACTAGTCAAGGCAAAGCCAAAGTGGCAAGAGATTAGGCTTCCCTCAGGTCAGACCCTTATAATGACTGCAAGTATCAAAGATGGAAGGATTGAACTTAGAGGTGATCCCACTCTCACAGCCGTTATAGCCTCACGTGACACCACTTAATAATACAAGTTGTTGTGTTCCTCCTAATTACCAACAACCAATTAGTTGTAAGACTTGGCCAACAGCCAACTCTATTGACATCATGAAGCTTGATATGGAAGAGAATGGAAGAGCTCCTTTACATCTTTTCCATTCTTCATGCGTCTAATCACATAGATGAAAGGGGACTACTTTATAGTTTGGAGGTAGAGAGATAGGGAAGGTATGTGATTTTTTTCAAATTTTCACAAATAATCTGTGGTAGAGTTAGGATCAAACTTGGATTTATCTCCTACACAAGGATTCTTTTGCTATTATGCTGAGAGTAGAAAGTGTGAACTGGTGAATATTTATTTTCCTTAAATCTAGCAACTGTTTTTTGTTTTTTTTTGCTGTGGTAGCCATAATCTAGCTAAATGAAAGTAAAAAGAAAAGAAGAAACAAAAAACCAAACATAAGAACAAACATCATATGGGAGTTAGGGAATACTTGTCTGGAAGGAGGATTGAGTCACACATTGGATCATGTCACTTTCTTACTCAGAACATTTCAATACCCTCCTTTCATTGATTTTCTACTGAGATTCTGACTTCGCTATGACCTTGGAGGATCTGCCCCCTAAGCCACTGCTTTTCTAGGTCATCAGACTCACTTGTATTAGTAATGGTCTCTTATCATCTTCCTCCCTAGATCTTAAGCCTCATGCCTGTCCTTATTGTACACCATTTTATGGCAGCCAGCACAGAGCCTAGCATACAGTTCATGTTCAGTAAATATACGTTGAATAAATGAAGTTACACATGTAAGAATTCTTGGAAATTTTCCAGGATGTAAAGTACTATTAAAATATTAGGTTGTTGTTTTTTTTAAAGATTTTATTTATTTGACAGAGATCACAAGTAGGCAGAGGCAGGCAGAGAGAGAAGGAAGCAGGCTCCCTGCTGAGCAGGGAGCCCGATTTGGGGCTCGATCCCAGGACCCTGAGATCATGACCTGAGCCAAAGGCAGGGGCTTTAACCCACTGAGCCACCCAGGCGCCCCTAGGGTTTTTTTTATTTAATTCTTAATGCATTTGGAAACTGATTCTTTTTTTTTAATTTTTTTATTTTTTTATAGACATATAATGTATTATTAGTCCCAGGGGTACAGGTCTGTGAATCACCAGGTTTACACACTTCACAGGACTCACCATATCACATACCTTTCCTAATGTCCATAACCCCACCACCCTCTCCCTACACCCCTCCCCCCCGGCCACCCTCAGTTTGTTCTGTGATAGTAAGGGTCTCTTATAGTTTGTCTCCCTCCCTGGAAACTGATTCTTTTTTTTTTTTTTTAAGATTTTATTTATTTATTTGACACAGAGAGAGAGAGAAATCACAAGTAGTCCGAGAGGCAGGCAGAGAGAGGGGGAAGCAGGCTCCCTCTGAGCAGAGAGCCCGACATGGGGCTCGATCCCAGGACCCTGAGATCATGACCTGAGTTGAAGGCAGAGGCTTAACCCACTGAGCCACCCAAGTGCCCCTGGAAACTGATTCTTATACACAATTTCCAAAGAACAGATTTGTGGACCATAGCTGCAAATGTTACATTGTACAATGACATCTAGATGAGCCAGATTAATTCAATCGCCTAGCGCCCAACTCCTTGTACTAACCAACCTAAGCATCTTACGTCTACCTCTTATTAAAGAAAAAGAGGGCTCTTTTTTTTTTATTAAGCTTTTTTATTTAAACGTATAATGTAACCCCACCACCCAAAAGAGGGCTCTTTCATGCCCAGTAAGCATAAAGAAAAAGGCATGACCATTCACTTCCTCCATTCTCCCATCCCTGATTCAGGGCAGGATACTCTCAGATCACACACAGTTATCCTCTAGGGACAGATGTGCATGATGGCAAATATGATGCTGTCAGTCCCTCCCTGACCATAACTTGCTTTATTGAGCTGCATTTCTTTTTTGTTTTTAAGATTTTATTTATTTATTTGACAGACAGAGATCACAAGTAGGCAGAGGGGCAGACAGAGAGAGAGGAAGGGAAGCAGGCTCCCCACTGAGCAGAGAGCCCAATGTGGGGCTCGATCCCAGGACCCTGAGATCATGGCCTGAGCCGAAGGCAGAGGCTTTAACCCCAGGAGCCACCTAGGTGCCCCGTGAGCCGCATTTCTGTCAAGGATCGTCCACAGGAAACATAGAATGGGCCTCAGGACATTATCCAAACAGAAAGCTTGGGTCAACCAAGTCTTCGATCTCAATGGAGCTTCAGTCTTTGTACAGAAGTCCCACTTGCTCTTCATCTTCAGGGAAGCAGAATCCTCTATTGGATCATCTCCGCAAAGCCCAGGAGCTGGGCTTCTCTCTCTTCCATATGTGTGTTTATGAGAGTATGGTATATGAAGAAAAACATCAACTACTTTTTCTTGCTGGAGATGCCATATGAATTAAAACATTTTAATGGTCATATACATCATGCTGCCTAGTGTAACATTATTTCTGGTCCATTCTTGTAAAAGAAAACACAGTCAGTATCTTAAACTAAGCCTTTTATTTATTCAGGTCCAAAGGATGGATATATTATATATCTGGATGTGTGTATGTAGATACAGATATGAAGGTAGATATAAATATAGATATAGATATGCACAGCAAAATCTCTCTCTATATAGGTAGATAGATAGGTATGATGGGGTTTTAGAACATAGGTGAGGTTCAGTGGTGTGAGGTCCAGAGCCAGTCACCAGAAAGAATTTTTGAGATGTCTTTGGTGCAAAATGGTGGTTTATTAAAGCACGAGGACAAGACCCATGGCAGGAAGAGCTACTGCACCAGGGTTGTGAGGAATGACTGATTATATATTATATATTATATATATTGGAGGAGGTAAGGAAAAAGGGAGGTTTCAAAAAGGATTTTCATATGTTAAAGAATGTTAAAGAAGATTCACAGGATATCAGAGGCCTTATGTTGTCAAGTTAAGGTTGTTTTCCCTTTAGCAAGGCATCAACATTAAGATAGTTGGGAGCTTCCTGGAGGAACATTACACTCACCCCCTTCAGGAACCTGTCAATGGGTTGCAGGTTACAAGGACATTTATTTGTATCTACTTTTTCTTCTGGAAGCTAGGTTATTGATAGAAATGCTTTGTTCTTGTAGATTCTAAGACATTTGTAAACTGAGGGAGACTCATATCTTGTATGTATTGTGATCTTTATAAGTTAACTATTTGTTTTTCCTTTCCTTAGTTTTAGGGCAGCCAGGAGTACATGAGGAATGTCACATATAACCCATCTAGGGGGTGGTGTGGGGTGTCAGCTTCTGCTGTGTCCTCAGCTTGCCTTTTGTTCCCTCATCAGGTAGATTATTGTATTACATATAACATTATATATATATATATATACACATATATATATTTAATATGATATATATAACAGATTTTATATTTATTAGATAATATATATATGATTAGATAACACATTAGATATAATATATTAGATAACATATATATGTGTATATATATATATATATATATATATCAGATAAAATCTCTATATTCTATTTGGGGGAGATAGACAATAAATAAGTAAGAAGGTATATATCCAAAGTGAAAGTGCTAAAGAGAACAGAAAAGCAAAAATCGGGATAGGAGAAAGGAAATGAGGGCCTAAGGCTAGAAAGAGCCAGATTGTGTGGGGTGGTCATCAGGGAAGGCATGTACAAAAGGATAATATTGAGTAAAGTCTCTATGGAGAACAATTCTATGCAAATATTTGTGGAAATGACTCCATATACATATATATACATACACATATGGAGCAAAAATTGTAATTGTACTTAGATGGCGAGCATGCTCTATTAACTGTATTTCTTATTTTCTGTATTCTTGTTGCTGTGGCATCTGGGCCCTTGCTGTTTCTGGAGAGAATGACCCTCCCTTCCAGGATTAGCTTAATTCCTAGAGATAGCAAACAATTCATCCCAGGAGCATATCTATTTCATATGCAAATGAACAAATCCAAACTCCTTATTCCCAGCCACTTTCTTTATTGGGCTTTTCTACTCTGGACTAGTATTTTCCTGTACTAATTATCCCAGGAGCAGGTATTAGACAACTAGAGACAGCCCCTATTCCCCAGATACCACTGAAGTTATTCAAACTCGCCAATCCTAAACCTACTAAACTCTGTTTCGCCTTTGCCTGAAGAAGCCACAATAAAGTCACTTGTCCATACTTCCCCCTCATTTCTTCCACCTCCTGGCTGGCCCTGGTGCTTCCTTATGTGGCCCCACATGGCAAGCCAACCCTTGTGCTTCTAAACTGTGAGTTAAAATTACTTCCTCCGTGACAGTCATTTCGGTGGGTGCATGACTTACTATCTCCCTGATGAAAAGAAATCCAGGATACATTTTAAAACACACACCTCATGTGTTCAAGGAGCAGTAAGCAGGCCAGTGTGGCTAGAGCCAAGTGGGTGGTGGGGATGGGGGGGGTGGCAGGGAAGATAAAATGAGAGAGGAAAACAAAGAGCCACCTCCAGTACAGCCTTAGGGACAATGACAGGAGTGTTAGCTCTTCTGCTAAGTGAAATAAAGAGCCATTGAGAGACTCAAGACAAAAAGACATGATTTGACTTATATTGCAACAAGACTAAACTGGCTGCAATGTTCCTAACAGACTCAAGGGTAAGTAATGGCAGAAGCAAGGAAATAATTTATTTACAACATTTATTGCAACAATCTAAGAGATGTTGGTGGCCTGGACCAGGATGGTAGCAGGAGACACAGCAAAAAGCTGTTGAGTTTTGGATGTCTTTAAAAAAAAAAAAAAAGGATTTTATTTACTTATTTGAGAGAAAGAGAGAAAGAAAGCAGGAATGGGGGAGGGGCAGAAGCAGGCTCCCCACCAAGCAAGGAGCCCTGTACAGGGCTCAATCCCAGGACCCCAAGATCATGACCTGAGCCAAAGGCATCCCAAGATCATGCCTGAGCCAAAGGCAGATTCTTAACTGTCTGAACCACCCAGGCACCCCCTGGATATAAGTCTTTTAAAAGTAGACTCAGTAGGATTTGCTGATGGTTTGGTGAGAGAAAGAAGTCATAGACGACTGTAAGGTTTTTTAACATGTGAAACTATAAAAATGTAGTTATCATTGCCTGAGATGACAAGAACTGCAGGAGAAACTTATTTGGGGCTTGGATGAAGGGGCTGCAAATCAGGAACTTGGTTTTGGATGCATTAGATTTGAGATGGCTATTACACATCATTAATTTTATGATTAACTACAGCAAGCAGGAATAGGTAGAAATGCACCCCATTTAAGGGATGATGAAGTAATCTTCCATGTTGGAGAGACTTGTGTGACAATACTTGCGGGTGGCCCCCAACCAATAGCCAGCTAGGAACTGAGGCCTTCATCACTGTGTCTGAAGGAACTGAAACCTGCTACCAACCCTGTGAGCTTAGATACCCATCCTGGTTCCTCCTTCATGTGAAGTCAAGCCTTCACATGAGACCCTGGGGTCCACTGACACCTTTATTGCAACCCTGTGAGAAATCCTAGGTTAGAGGACCTAGCCATGCTATGGCCAGCTTCCTGACCCACAGAAACTATCAGATAAATGTGTATTGTTTTAAGCTGTTAATGTGGGGGTAATTTGTTATGCAGCTATAGATAGCTAATACAAGATCATTAGAATGAATGTAGATAGAAGAGGGAACTGGGGTTGGCCCTGGGCACACACCACTGTGTGAAAGTCAGCAAGATAAAGGGGAAGGTATAAGGAGACCTATAGTCTGTGAAGGGGAACAGGGAGACTATATGACAAAGGGTTCAACAAGTAGGGGCAAATGATAATGGTCAAGGGCTATTGGTAAGTCAGAGAAGATGAGGTCTGAGACCTTGTCATTGGAGCTAGCAATGTTGAGATTATTACTACAGTAAACACTACACAAACAGTAGGGCAAAAAACAATTGTAAGCCTTAACTTCTTGAATAAAGATAACCAAAATTTCATAAATGAGGTTTCCTTTAAGTAAGATATAGTTATTTTTATGCCTGCCTACCACAGTTGATAAGAAAATTTTAATACTGGAAAAGAATTCAGGTATTTTCAACTTCAGGTATCTCCTTCATGGACAAGTACCATAAGCCAAGTGAATCACTCTAAGTCAGAGTCAGCTGGTCAGGAATCAAAATAAGCTAAAGAGGTCCTCACCTACTGCTATTTCTGCTACAACACAAGACCTCTTTGATTTCCTACTTCAAGGTGTAGGACTTAATGTGTACTTAATACAGCAGTATTAAGTATCACTAACTTCTCTTACTTGAAGTCTAATTTATCTGTGCTTCCCATATTTAAATTTTTGTAGAAGTGTTATTAGGAAAAAGTCTGTGGACTTTTTTTTTAATTTGTCTTATTGATGTATAGTTGACATACACTATTATATTAGTTTCAGGCATACCTGGGATATTTGTTAAACCATTGAGAGAATCAACATGTAAAAGATACAAAAATATTGATATGGGAGGTCCCAGAATTTAATTTAGAAGCTCAATAAAGCCAAGAAGATGATTACAATGAAAACAGTGTCGATGTTTACAGCATTTTTAAAAAAATATTTTGTTTATTTATTTGACACAGAGAGAGAGATCATAAGTAGGCAGAGAGGCAGGCAGAGAGGAGGGGAGAAGCAGGCTCCCTGCTGAGCAGAGAGCCCGATTCGGGGCTCGATCCCAGGACCGAGATCATGACCTGAGCCAAAGGCAGAGGCCTTAACCCACTGAGCCACACAGGCGCCCCTACAGCATTTTTTTTTAAGATTTTATTTATTTATTTGACACACAGAGATCACAAGTAGGCAGAGAGGCAGGCAGAGAGAGAGGGAAAAGCAGGCTCCCTGCCGAGCAGAGAGCCCAATGTGGGGCTTGATCCCAGAACCCTGGGATCATGACCCAAGCCGAAGGCAGAGGCTTTAACCCACTGAGCCACCCAGGCACCCCTGTTTACAGCATTTTAAAGAACACTCTTCAGGGGTAGTCTTTAACATATGAAATTGCTCATTTCACAACCTTTTTTCAGACACAGTGAATTATCTTGCTCATTTGATCTTTACTGTTGTTTTCATGATGCTAAAATGGAGGCTCCCTGAGAGTAGGGATTTATAGGTCTTGCTCACCTCTGTATCTCAGTGCATTTAATAGTCCCTGGAAACTAGCAGAAAGGAAGATATACCTGTAGGAATGAATGAATGAATGTTTGCCCTGTGGGTTGAACAAGCTGAGTGGAGTTATGTTCAGCAGAGGGAAAAGCATGGACACAGGCTGGGAAGTTAAGAGTCCCTGACATTTTTTAAGATGGTGAGGGGCGTGGGTCTCTGGACAGAGGTGACTAAGAGAGAGTGGAAGAAACACAGCCTGCGGAGTGGAGGGAAGCAAATGCACATGGTCCTCGAATGGCAGATGAAGAGCTCTGGTCTCCATTCTAAGGTCCTCAGGAAGACACTGGAGAGTCATGAGAGGAAGAGTAATAAACATAGTAAGACATGGGTGTTAGAAAGAACTTGGAAGGAAAACAAGACAAAATGTTGAGACAGGAAGCAGGGAAATTAATTAGCATGCTTTGAATTGATTTTTAAAAATAGGTCTTGAGCTACAGCAATGATCAAGACATTTGCTCCCAAGGAAGTGACAGTCCAGTGGGGAGGCAGACATAGAAACAGGCAGCCCCAGCACAACATAATAAATGCAATAAATGAAGGAAAACCTGGAATGTGGTGGATGCAAAAAAAAAAAAGGTTCTGTACTCAGTTTTAAGTGCAAGTGACATCAGTCCTGAGACATGGCAGAGATAGGGAAGCCCTCAGCACTGCAGGTGGTGGTTCAGGAAAGGGGAGGAGCAGAGTTCCGAACAACAGTGCTACTGTCCCAGAGGGGAGAAAGTATATACATGGGAATAGAAGGCAAGAAGGGTTGGAATGCTTGGGTGGCACAGTCAGTTAGGCATCTGACTCTTGGTTTTGGCTCAGCTCCTCATCTCAGGGTCCTGATCTTAGGGTTGTGAGATCCAGCCCCTCACACATCAGCAACCCCCCCACCCCTACCCCGGGGAGTCTTCTTGTCTCTCTCCCTCTGTTCTACCCCCACTCATGCTCTCTTTCTCTCTCTAAAATAATAAATACATCTAAAAAAAAAAAAAAAGAACAAGAAAGCAAGAAGGCATCAAGGACCATTCAAACTACAGTATCATGGAAAGGGGCACTTAGCTGGCTCAGTCAGTGAAACGTGGAACTCTGGGTCTCAGGATCATGAGTTTGAGCCCCACATTGGATGTAGAGATTACTTAAATAAATAAATAAATCTTAAGAAATAAAACCACAGCATCATAAATATTCCGTGAGTGTGAACACAGGTGGGAGACAGAATATTTCCAGAATCTCATTACTTGCTGGCAGGTACCTTCCCAGGCTGTACTTATCTCCCCACAGCCCCTCCCACACCATCCCCAGAGGTAACTATTATTCTGCCTGTACCACGGATTCGTTTTGCCTATTTTTAAATTTCATAAAAGCAGAACCATTTAGTAAGGTCTTTACTTTTGTCTGGGTTGTAGTTACACAGGTGAACATATACATAAAATCATGTGTATGCTTAATATTTTCGTGTCATGCTATATGCATATTCTATCTCAACTTTTAAAGCAGTAGAGGGGGAGAGAAGGAAAATTAAAAAATGACTCATAGGCTGGGCTCCTCAGGTTTCCACCAGACACTAGTTTCATTGGATGTCAACAGGTTTACATTCAAATAAGCTTGGACAATGTTGGGCTAAATTGAGTTAAAGCCATTTTGTTGCACAAGTATTCTCTGAGTTTTTACAACATTAGTAAGCACTGCAAATCTTCAAAGAGAGGATAGCATATCCAGAATTTCTCACACATTTCTTATGGAGTATCTCTCAGGACTCAGATTTTAAGCAACTCACTTTGGGAAAGTTCTCTAATCTGTACACTGAGAAATGGATTATGTGAAATTGGAATTGGTCTGGGAGGGAAATAACTCTCTCGGGCATATTGCATTTGAGGTCCCTGTGGGTGAATCCATCAGGCACCAAGAATCCAGGAGTAACTGAAATACAGGAATGACATTCCAAAAGTCATCAAGCCTGGGGGTGTATTTTGAACTCTAACATATGATTTATGTTTGAAAAATTTGTGGATAAACATGAATTACATCCTCTACAAGAGATGTCAGTTGAGATATTCCCAGGACCAGGTGGGTAGCTGCACAGAGGAAAAGGGACCGAAAAAGTGACATAGAGGACTTACGGAAGAATAGGGCTTTGCTTTGCATAAAGTTGATGCAAGAGGAGACTACCCCTCCTCCCAGAAACAATACGTGTTCAATAACTTCAAGCTCATTCCTCTCCCATCTTGAGACTTTTGTGCAAAGCTCATCCCAAGAGCCAGAGCTCAGAGCTCCTTCAATGTATTTAGAGTTCCTGTCACAGGGGTCAGATTTTACAACATTCTTTACTTCGTGAGAAGAGAAACTGAGTATCCACAATACAGCGTATACTTTCTTGAGGTGTTATTGAAACAAACACACAGTTCTTGGATAAAAACACGATTAAGTAAAAAAAAAAAAAAAAGGAGGGATGGTATGAGTGTGGTTTATTCACATTTTGTTCTCAAAAAGAACAAAGAAATTTCCTTTGAATTAAATATTCTATATGCCTCATCTACCTAATTACCTAGTTATACCGATAATTTTGTATGTTGCTTTCATTATTAGCAGATATATCAAGATATGCACATAGAATCCAGCAAAGATGGATTTAGATAGGAAGGTAACAGTTAAGAAAAAAGAAAACTAGTCAGGAAGAGGCAGCAGTGAGATGAGAAAACTTTGCTAATATTTTATGAAAATTTTAGAAAAGCAAGATTTTGTAATACCAAAGAGACAACCAATAAAGATCTTGTTTCTTCCATCTGACTAATCTGGGAGCTGCAGAAAATGTCGTTCGTTTTAACCATCTTGAAAAAAAAATGATCTTATAATATTGCCATCTGTTGGCATATGACAGATACAGCATTCCAACGATGCAGATAATGAAGCAAAAATACAGAAAATTAAAGGGACAGATGTGAAAAACTCACACACTCATTTGGCTTACCATTTCACATCTGTTCTCTCAGACCTTCCCAGTCACACAAATCTAACTCCTAGATTCAATATCTTGAAATGTTATTCTGTACTGCAGCAACATACCAATTACTGACTGAAGATCAATGCATTCCAACACATCATGTGTTTTCTCATCAATATTGGGAGTCTTCTATCCAAAATTCAGTTGCTGCTACCAAGGGAGAATCCAGGTAGGTATACATAGGTGTATTTTACACTACATTTATTTATCTGTGCTTTTAACAATTTGCTTCAGTGGCAGTCATATATTCCATATACCGTTCTAAGATTATTTATGTTTTTGCTTGGCAGAAAGATGAAAAATAACAAGAATATTAACCAGTTCCTGCATAATGTATAAATATATTCACTTCAACATTGGATCTCTTTTATAGACTTTTAAAATTTTGGACCATATATTGCCTACTCAAAAAATTTAGTTAAATATGTAAAAAAACAAAACAAACAAAACTGTAGTCTCACCTTCTACAAGAGCTCAGTGAAAAGGGAAGAAAAAAATGTAATGAAATAAATATATAATTGTTTTACAACACTTGCCACACATATGCTGGAGAAAACACTTTCTATGTACCTTTACTGTCTGGGCAACATTGTGAGGAGACGTATTACCCAGGATAGAGCCCACAGACCACTAGGAGCCCTCATCTGTATTCTCCCTCGACACCCCAGTTTTATGGAGATATAATTGACATAGAACATTGTGTAAATTTAAGATCAAGGCATACAACACGATGATGGGATATATGTATATATGATGAGATGATTGCCACAATAAGATTAGTTAACACACCTGTGACCCCACAGTTGCCATTTTGTGTGTGGTGAGAACACTGAAGACCCACTCTCTTAGCAACTTTCAAGTAGACAACACGGTATTGCTAACTATAGTCACCAGGCTGTACATTAGATGCCCAGAATATTTACCTTAGAACTGGAGGTTTGTTCCTTTGATCAACATCTCCCATTTCTCTCTCTCCCCAGCCCATGGCAACCTCCATTCTGCTCTGTTTCTATGAGTTTTGTGTGTTTGTTTGTAGCTGTTGTTTTTTATTCCCCCTCTAAGTGAAATCGCAATCTATTTTTCCTTCTCTATCTCTCTGACTTATTTTACTTAGCATAATGCCCTCAAGATCCATTCATGTTGTCTCAAATGGCAGGATTTCCTTCTTCTTTTATATACCACATTTTCTTTATTCATTCATCTCTCAACTGACACTTGGGTTGTCCCCCATGCCTTGGCTATTATGAATAATGTTTCAGTGAACACAGGGGTGCAGACACCTCTTCCAGACAATATTTCCATTCGCTTAGGATACACACCCAGAAGTGGGATCACTGGAACATATAGTTCTATTTTTAATTGTTTGAGGATACTCCATACTGTTTTCCATAGAAGCTGAACCCGTTCCACCAACAGAGCACAAAGATTCCCTTTCCTCCACATCCTTGCTTAGCTCTATTCTTGATAGCATGAGGATTCCTAGCAAAATACTTAAATTATGTATCTCCATTAAACTAAGAGTCTTTCAAAAAGTAATAAAAGCATATTTTGAATCATATGGCTAACAGCCTTATAACCTAATCAAACCAAGAAACACTGTTTTTTTTTTCTTTTAAAAAGTTCTGTCCATTACCAAAATTTGAGCATCTTGGTAAAGTGCCTATCTTAATGTGTTTTTATGAATGTCAGCACCAAGTTGCTCTAGGCTAACGCAAAATCAACAGAAATGAAACTAATATGGAAATCCTGCTTTTCAGCCAAATGAAGACCAAAGACATCAAAAGCTACAAGGCAAAAGGCTTCACAGTGGTTCAGTTGGTAGGGAGAAAGAGGCAGAATTGAACTTTCACAGGGCAGGTGGTAGAAGAGTTACACTAATTTCAAAAGCTCTTGTACCTTTAGTAGTCAGCGCCATATTCAAAGCATAATGAGCAAAGCAATGATGTCATATACTATCAAACATATACTTAATTTTCAGCCTATGGAAATTTAGTAACGTTTAATAAACATAACTTACATCCATAATAGGGATCCGAGAATCCCCTCTCACCACCTCTGCCCATTAAATGTGTTAGACGGTCCTTAAGCGTGAGAAAAACTTGTGTCAATGTTACGGCCACAACTTTGGGACATACCAGCCTGGGATCCCCGGGCTCTGGTTCTTACTAACTGTCGGATGTAATGTAAGTTTCGCAACCCCTCTAAACCTGTCTTCTCCCTTGTGCTACGGCAATGACCACAAGCCTTATAGTTTGTAAGGAGGATGGCTACTGCATTTGACTCTGTCACATGTGTTTAGAGCAGACAAACACAGAGATATCCTAGAGCAGGATCTCAATATGCCTTATTTTGTATTATCATTCATTCCTTACAATAAAACTTCAAGGCAGAAGTTTGTGGGTTTTTTAGATTTTTTTAAAGATTTTATTTATTTATTTGACAGATGTAGAGAGCACAAGTAGGCAGAGCAGCAGGCAGAGGGAGAGGGAGAAGCAGGCTTCCTGGCAAACGGGGAACCCCATGTGGGACTCGATCCCAGGACCCTGCATCATGACCTGAGTCACAGTCAGATGTTTAACTGACTGAGCCACTCAGGAGCCCCACGGGTTTTTTTAAAGATCTTATTTATTTATTTCAGAGAGAGAAATAGGGAGAGAGAGCATGAGCAGGGGGGGAGGGGCTGAAGGAGAGGGAAAAGCAGGCTCCTCGCTGAGCAGGGAGGACTCTATCCCAAGACCCCCGGATCATGACCTGAGCTGGAAGCAGATGCTTAACTGAGCGAGCCACCCAGGAACCCCAGGGCAGAAGTTTTGAGCCCATTTCCCATGTGATGAAACTAAGACTCAGAAATTTCTAGTAACTGTGACACAACAAAAGCCTGAGGGCTGCAATTCAGGGACAGGTCTGGTGGGTTCTGAAGCCTATAATCTTTCCACTACACCAGACAGCTCCTTAGGAAGTGGCCAAGAATTCTCAATCTCTGTAGCCATCAGCCAGCCCCACCTGCTAGATTTCTCCTTAGTTATTAGATTCTAGGCCTGCACTTCAGACTGTAGTGTCCCAAAGTGACCAGGATAAGCAAAGTACCAAGGATAATCTAAGGAAGTGTGGCCTCCCTCAACAAGACAGAAATGGCCAGGTCCTAAGCGAATTAAAACTCTTCTGCTCTGTCTCCTCCTCAACCTCCACAGGCTGTAGGAGGTCATGAGCAGAAAATTGTCAGCGTCTAATCTCCCTTCAGGAGGATGGCCTGTGGAGACAAGCGGGCATGAACAGTCAATATGTTTCCTTCTTCCTGCCTAGAGAATCTCCCTAGTTATCTGTTATGATGAGAGGATTTGTTATTTCCATTAGCAGAGTAAAGATAAATAGTTGTGGGTTGTTTTTGCTTCTGGAGAGACCTCTTCTATACCTTGATGTTCCCTCAAAAGTCAACTGGGGAAGCTAATGGGTCGGAGAATTGGATATATAATGAATGTGGTGGCTCACATTTCAGATGTTACACTGTCTTCTCTACACAACAGGGAAATAAAATTCTCTAGACTATCAAATGTGACAAGTCTGCAGTAACAGTCAATCCTTTTTATTTCTTGTCATTAAATGTGCTCTGCATCAGTATAATCCGTAATAATTGTCCATGAAATGGAAGCCTTCAGACTGACTTACTTTCAGTGAAGGGAAAATAATAGAGATTTGCAATGTGGAGTTATTAGTGGTGATGATGAGGAGGAGGAGAAGAGAGAGGAGGAGAAGGAAGAGTCAATATTTTTGAAATGTCCTGTTTCAAAAAACTAAAGACAGGCTATAAGAAAGGCTTGGCCAGGGACGCCTGGGTGGCTCAGTGGGTTAAGCTGCTGCCTTCGGCTCAGGTCATGATCCCAGGGTCCTGGGATGGAGTCCCGCAT